>JBBIGC010009360.1:0-13344 GCA_037576955.1 Lepidarchus adonis | reverse complement strand
AGAGAGAGAGAGAGAGAGAGAGAGAGAGAGAGAGAGAGAGAGAGAGAGAGAGAGAGAGAGAGAGAGAGAGAGCTTTACAAGGTGAAAGTAAGAGAGTGATTCTCTTCTTAGAGGGGGATCCCCAAAGAGTAAGATATGCAGAAGAATAGTGGAGCACAGACGTCCAAACAGGAAGATCTGAACCCTGTAACAGAATTCTGTCAAGAGCTTTTATACTTACTGAAGTATAAGGGGGTTCGTCATCTGTAAATCCAGTTTTAACCAGCTGATATTGTCCTTGGGGTGAGGTGCCAATAAGTCTGGGTTCTATAGTCCTTATCTGAAGGTGACGATAGGGTCATCTTTTGATGCTGATGACCATTTGGTGTGAATCAGATAACAAAGGGGTCTGTTGGGTTATCAGGCCATTTGGTGACTGAGGCTATGTGTATTGAGTTTTGTGGCCTACAGGTGGTAAGATGTTAAAGGTCAGAAATTTGAGAATCTAGATTCAAGAATTTTTACTAAAGCATTGTTCTTAGATCAGTCTTCAGGAAACCCAAGGTGGTCTACATGTGATTCACCTTTCCATGAACTTGCCTTCTTAGTCATATTAGTGATTAACAGTGTTTATGTGATGCATCAAACTGTTTTATTTAAAAAAAGATGGACCCTTTAACAGTTAAGTGCTTTCAAAGGAACTTCATGCTAATCTCAGATACAATCCTTCTTGTCAAAGGTAATCTCATTATTAAAACAATATAGTTTAGAGGAAGACGCTGTGTCTTCCTAGAAAGCTATGAAACCCGCCAGTGAAAGGTCTGTGCAGTGCTTTTAATTAGATTTTACTCAGGTCCAGCATATCAAGGGAGTTTTATAAGATTGTGGGTTGTTGCATAATATGACTGGCAGCTTATGTAGGGAAACAGTAGGTTGAAACACAAATCTGTCAGCCTGGGTGAAATTTTACAGCATCATTTTAATTCACATCAGGACATGGCTGGCAAACAAATACTAGAAAAGATTCTAGCCAACGAGATGTGTGATTTGATTAGCAAAAGCTTTGCCCCGCACCTGTTCCTAACCTTTGATGTTTGCATGTGCCACTCACTGTACCACAGCGACTCTGTAAATTCACTAAGAACACATGGGAAGAAGTCAGTAATTCCAGCGCTCCTCTGCACCAGGCCTTGACCTCAAGGGTGTCTTTTGCAAAAGCTCAACGAATTCCCAGTCTGCTCCATCCTTAACGCTAGATCTCTTACTGTGCCACCTGCCATACATTATTTAGGAGGCACATCTTCTGTGCTTTTCTTGGAACATACTGCTCCAGTGCAAATGTGCAAGTAATAAAAGATCAGTGTGAAAGGAGAAGCGGGCGAACTTTTCAACTTTTCAGGTGGTCAGCTTTGAAGATTTGATTCAAGGGCAGCACAGAGAACGTAACCTATTTGGTGGCCTAGGGGGCAGTTTATCTGGGGCCCACCCGCCATAGATTTCATATCACTAAAGGAGAACAGAAGTAGCTTATTACTCAAAGGAGGTGCGCTGTTTACTCTTTGACGCTACAACTCCCAAACCCAATGAAAAAAACTTAATGCGTATTTTTCCTCTTTACCCGCCCAAAACCCGCCCACAGACCAGTCCACCGTGTCAGGACCATTAGCGCCCTTTGTGACACTAATGGCTTGGGGTGAACGACTGGAATGTCGTTCAGAAATGCTCCCCTCCTCCATAAGAGTTCGACAGGAGACGCGCTCTGGACTGAAGAGACAGTTTACTGTTCGGAGTGCGAGAGACTCTCTCTCTTTCTCTCTCTCTCGCTCTCCCCCACACACATGCACCTTATTTAATATAAATAATAATACATTAAATTATATGGTATATACAATAGTTTATGGATTGTTACAGAACAAACACATTTATTCATTAAAAACATTTATAATAATATAATTGCATTCGTTTATTTTTAAAAGTTTTGAAGCGTAAACTGTAGAGAATGGGTAGTAGAGGGGTGGTTAAGACATTTTTGGAACTTGTCAAGTTTAATATTTTGGTCTGTCCTAGAATACTTCCTGGACTTCCTGGGAAGAGATGTTGCTTTGATGGAAACATATGTTGCACCAGTTAAACCTTCTTTTGCAGAGGGGACCGGTGCATCCTATATCTTAACAGGCGTCTTTACACCTTACACCTTAACATTTTGTCTTCAGTATGGAGAATTGTGATCCATTTTCTGCATAAACTGAAAATAAACTGAAATCACCATTTTCTTTTGGTCCAGTTGAGACTTGTTTTGGGTCTAGGTAACTAGCATTTCTGCATAAAACTGATGGGGTTCTGTTTGTATAGAATTTCAGGCTGCATTTCTTCACGCAGCACCGCACCATGTTAGGTGACACTGATTTTCCAAGGTCCTGCAGAACCAATATGGCTATATTCATCATATCATCACAGTTCCTCATGCCTTGCTTTATGAGGACTTAAAAGTCAGGAATTTTTTTTCTCGATTCCCTGAATCTTTTAACAATATTATGTACTATAGAAGAAAAAACCGAAATGCTTAGCTGTCTTGCACTAAAAAATATGTAATGAGCTACTCATGTACTTGGTATATGACTTGCAAAGAAAACCTTTTATACCCAATAATGATGCCTTTACCTCTTTTCAGTTTTGTTGTGGTAATTTGAAGTAGTGTAACCGTGTCGCAGGGATCAAATAAATGTTCAGGAAAATTTACAAATTGCCTGCTATATAATATTCACCTTCATCAATTATTAAATAACATAAAAAATATTTGAACCTAAGAAATAAAATATTTTACTTTCGCTCGTGATTTTTTTGAAAAATCATGAAAGCAGCTGCTTATGTCACCTGGGCCTAGAAACAGCTCTGACTGAAGCACTGAATTCAAGAATGTAAAATGGATATATAATCTTTTAAAGTTTAAGGATGCATTTACCAATAATAATTCATCAATATTTCACTATGGTTTGTTCAGTCCAGTGCAGTGTAGTGATATAGACTCAGATTTGATATTATTTATTTATTACTGATGTAGTGAATTAGCCAATTAGGCATCTTCTATCCTCTACCCCGTTCATCATTGGCTCAGCTTCTGTAACACCACTGTTGTGTAGTAGCGCTATGTTGAGAACTTGTTAAGTGAAAGCATGTGTACTTTGTCAAAATTATACCCCAGGAAAAGTGGACGTTCAGAGCCAAACAAATTTTGACATTTCAGTGTACTGAACAGTACTTTTGGTGTCTCTATGTGTAAAAAAATTGTTTTGTGTTTATTAGTTTGCTATGTTTATCTGGTTTACCAGTCATTCCTCTGTTTATTATTCTCATATTCTATTGCTAAGCTGGTGCTATAGGTTCAACGTCAGCATCTTGCTGGAATTTTCTGTTCCTTTTCAAATGGTGCAACAGTCAAATCATAGAAGATGGTTCCATTTAAGGTTGAACCTAAAATAAAAAGCCAAATTCAGCTTCATATATTTTGCAATTTGTTGTGCTGCTGTTTATGTTCATTACTCTTTTTCAGTTCTGAAGCGCCTTCATTTACTTATCTTTCTTTAGTCTTTCAGAGAAAAGGAGACAGTTGTGAATTAAATGAATTGTATGTAGTGTGTCTGACTGTGTTTGGCCTTTAGCTAATGTTATCTGTACCATGTCCTTTGAGTAAATGCCATTTTCTCCTGGTTTAAGATAAATTGTTTAATTAAAAACATTAATAAATTAGCATTTAAGTCTGAAAAATGTCAAAAATTGGAGATTTCTGTTGTGGTTTAAAGGATTGAAAACCCAAATACTAACAATATTAACTTTAACACAAAGACAAATTAGCACCATTTTAATATGTGATTTTAGTTTATTGAATCCTTTAATCAAAGCAATACATTCAAATGTACAAAAGCACAACTAATTAGAAAAAGAGACTTATTTTTTGGCCTTTAAGATTTGTATGTAATATTTGAAGGGCAAATACATATATAATTGCAACTGAGTAAAGTATAATTATTATAAATTTCAACAATATTTAAGAACAATACACCCTACTCACCAATATGTTCTGAAATATCCATTTGTTCTTAAGAAAGCTTCCATGAAAAGTCTAGATTCATTATATGTTTTTAAGCTTTTCTTATAATGATAAATTCAATTGTGCACATAAATGAAGAGCATGTGCCAGTTCTTTCCTATTACTATCGGCCTAGTTTACAGAAATTAATTTATTCTGCACCTATAAATATAGTGAACACTCACTTACTATTGGATGAAATGGTTCCCCAGTTGTATTACTGATATCAATTAAAGTGTTTGTTTTATGTTCATTTGTTTTAATATCATAATTCCATATAAATTAAATAATATAATCTTTAAACACATGTATATATGATCAAATTGATTATCTCATGTTATACAACTGTGCGTAAATTTACATTTTAACATGAAATGTGTGAAATGTGAAAACATTGGTAATGGTCAGAGTTGTGAAAACCGCATAAATTTTAAGAAAACATTTTGTTCTCTACTAAATAAAACTTAAGTATAGAAACAAGTTAAAATAAAATTAGATGCCAGTCTGGGCACTAGTAACATGGATTTACTAGTTAAATTTCCTTATAAAGTGCTCAGCAAATGCATATTCTGCTGTATATTTATTGTGGGAACCTTCTACTCCCATAACATTAATTATTCCTATTATATATTCTTCACACTGGTGCCTGGGTGGTTATATGTGTGACGTTTGCATGAAATGTGCTGATAGTAACACTTTATAAATAGACTTATCCGAAGAGTAGCGTGTGGAGTCCTCATTAGAGGGTGCTGAGTGAGAATCTGTGTGTGTGTTTTTTTTTTGAAAACACATCTGTAGTGAGTCACTTCCATCCGCCAAGGAGTGTGAGAGGGTGTAGAGTTCACACACTCTCCTCTCTCTAATGCAGCACATTAGTCTGAGCCATTCCAGTCTGATTCTGTATTCACAGCTGCTAATGGTGGGAGCTGTGCACCTGTCTGTGTTACTGAAATTAGAAATTTCAACACAATTGTGTTTGTGTCACTCATGCTTCTTTCTCTCTCCTCTGCTCTCTTGTAGGTAAGCAACTCTGGTGTGTCCAGATGATGTCTTTACAGTTAATCCTGGTGAAGTATGGAACTATTTCTGAGCTAGCAGTCTCTCTTCCCTCTCTCTCTTTCTGTTGAGTCTCATGGCACACGATGCCTGAGTGCAAGTTTCTGCAATGGCTGCAAGTACAGCATTTATCATTTATTAATGCATCAGCTTTTGTATTACTACCGAAATGTGTGTAAAGGAACATTTAACCATTACTACTGTATGCTTTTGACCAATTCCTGACCAATTACCCATGTATTTTGAGTTTCTGAATGAAACCGTTCATTGAATTGGGAATATGATTCAACATAATTAAATATTGACCCAGTTACATTTAAGCAGGACAGGACTAATTACACTTTCTTTGTAATCAAACGTGGTGGGTCAGTGTTGTAGAAGTCCAGAGAATTTCCACATGGTTATATGACACCTATTGTGAGATAATTTACTAGGATCCTGATAAGTATTGCCCTTTCCTACCAATATTTAGCCATGGCACAAACATTACATCTGAATGTGAAAACAGCCTTACTTTTAGTCCGAATTTGACATGAGCCTAAAAGCCATCATATTTGGGTCTGAAACTGACTCGAAACTCAAAAAAACTGACTCGAAGTTTCAAAAAAGTGTTTCAGTGTTTTTCACTAAGCAATTAAAATGTGTGAACTTAACATCTGTTTTCCAAAAAACAAGCTGAAACTAACCATAGCATTAGTCTTTCATAACCAGGGAACTTCATTTCTGAAAATAATGAATGTTTGTCTTTCTCTTTGTGTAATGGAGTTTCAGTTTGCATTTTTGAAGCAGTGGTAAATTGTGGTAAATGACAGCAATTGTCTGAAGTACTCCCAAGCCCCAGAGTTGCCACATGGTTATCGGTTCAAATCCCAGACCCGTAAAGGTTCCTTCCCCTGGAGCTGCCCATGTCAGCTGCCCCCCACTATTATGGATTGGTCGAATACAGGGGCAATTTTGTTTTGATGCACTGTGTATTGTGCTGTAGTGTGTTCACAATGACAAATAATCACTCCACTTCAGTGTCTTCTCAAGACACAAAAGTGGTTTCTGAATTTGCCCTACACTGACCAAGGTTTCTCCAGATTCCCTGCATCTATTCACAATGTTATGTACTGTAAACAAGGAAATACCTCAAATCTTTCTTGAGAAATGTCAGTTTGAACTGACTGAGAATTCCCGAACAAAGTTGGTCAGTTACAAATTGGACAGCCATGACCCATCTGTGCTTGCTGAGCCTTTGGTGCATATATTTATTTTATACCCAGTCATCTTGTTTCAAGATAAAAAATTTACAATAGAAGAAGAAAAACAAGCTTGTGAAGGTGACAAACATATTGTTTGTACTCATGAACATCTGCTTTTAATGCTTTCTGAAGTGTTATATATCGCTGAGGCATATGGTCTATGCACAAGCACATTTCTGGTTTCTACCAAATTCACATTTTTCCATACTGCCAAACACAAGCATTGTAATCACTAACACTGTATAATTTCCTCTATTTTAAGATCTATTGATGTTCTCTTAATGTAACTTTATGTGAATGAGTCATTTCGTTTAATTGGGGCTACCATGGCCTAATTTTGGAGGAAGGCCTATTAATATTAATGAAGCTTCATCAAGCAAAACTCCTCCCTCACTCATGGCCTAGTCCTCCTCTCCCACGCTGTCTAATCTAGGTCTAAGCTCCTTTTTTGTTTTTTTGAGAATCAAGCTTGTCAGCATGGATATTACATGGTTTGTGTGTGGGAACGGGCCATCTTTTCGGACTTCTTCCATGATCCACATTTTCAAAACCATTCCCATGGAACTGTCACAACCACAGCAAAAATAATGTGCTAGATCCTCCACCCACACTTAAGTGGTGACCATGTTCATAAAAAAAAAGATGCAAAAGCTGCTCGTTTCCATGCTTGACACAGCTTCGACTCAGTGTCATGTGTACCCAATCTTCTTCCTCACAATAAAATGTCATTAAAATATTTATTGAATATTGATGTATATTGACATTTGCTTAATTTGAAGCTAATAATTAGGAAGGTGACAGACGGAACAGATTTAATGTAAGTACACTTGCCCTTTCCTTGTAGTGTGGTTCAGATATTCACTAAAGGAGATTCACAGGCGTTAACCTGCTGGTGAGTCACAAACTAGACTGCCAAGTAGCCAAAAATTGTGGGCACTCCTGCATTAAATCTTTTATTTTTGTACTTTTAATACTTAAGTATCTTTTGGAAGCAGGTGCTTCAGTAGTTTTACTCAGTAATATTTGATTGTATTTCACTTGTATTGGAGTAACATTTGACTAGTGGTGTCTGTACTTTCACTAAAGTAATGAAGTTAGGTACTTTGTCCATCTGTGGTGAAGATGGTGCCTTTACTGCATAGACTGACATAAATATATCACTGTTATCTGGGCCAAACCTGAAAATTCATTATTTTGCATTAAGGGCTGCAAACGATCCATTTCTGGGTTGTGACTGTAAGTCACACCGTGTGGGATGGCTCTGAATAACTGATGAGGACAGCCTCCAGGTTTTCTTATGTGTTGGTCAAGGTATGGAAAAGAGTTGCTTCTGTGAGAATGTTGAGGCTGGTAAGCCTGTCTCCTGCTCCTGACCCTGTATTGACCAGTGGCCTGCAGACTGCTCAAGCCACCTTAGGAATAGTCAGACTGAGGAGAGAGGAGCGTCTGTGGATGCTCTACAGCTGATGTTCTGCTGCTCACACTGTCCCAATTCAATATATGGACGATATATTCTTACATAAGATTTTTTCCTGTTGGCATCAGGCATTTTCCGGTTTGGAATTTGTGCATCTTGTTGAGGCTCAGGTTCCCATTAATGACTGGTCCAAGCTGTGTGTTCATTGCAGCTATGACGCAAATGTGACTCTACTGAGATATTATCAATCTACTAGCACAGACTAAAGTAACTTTCACACAGGATGAATTCAGTTGCACCTGTGTGTAGTCTTGTTTTTCCTAGTTAATACATTTGCACTTTCAGTCATCTCAGCACATTCAGATTTATGGTTGGGTTTATGATTTAGACCTGATACACCCAGAAGTGAAATTTGGCAATCTGAACATCACATACAGTAAATAAAACTCATCTAAGCAGCGCATTTGGCACATTCTGCAGCAGAGGAGGACAAATATACCAACCATTGTTGGTCACACTGCACCCATAGCAGATATCAAATGTGGCACTACTGTTACCTCTTTTCAACCATGAACTTTGACTTAAAAATCTTGACATTTTGCTAAACTAAGACAGAACCTTTTTGTAAAAACACTTCTGGTGCAGCATTGCTCAGGAAAAATTGAAGACCTTAATAAGGTGACAGACGAACAGATTTAATGTAAGTACACTTGCCCTTTCCTTGTAGTGTGGTTCAGATATTTACTAAAGGAGATTCACAGGTCTTAACCTGCTGGTGAGTCACAAACTAGACTGCTTTAGCATCCCAAGGATGTCTGGTTTCAGGAGGATTTATGCAGGGCTCAATTTGTGCCTGAACAAGTCGAATGGACATACAGTACCTTCCTGATCAGATCCAGCACTTGTTTCCATGGATCTGGCACATTTTTCCCATATTGAACACATTCAGGCGACAGTCTGTGACAGAAATGGTATTAAAAACAACTCTATACCCTTAGCAGTTAGGGCCATTTGTGCATGAACCTCAGCAAAAATGCAACTTGAAAAAGAAACTTCATTGTAACTTTTATTTCAATATCCAGTATCTATGGCTATTGGAGTTTATATAGGGAGGTGCCTAAAGGTATCAAAAAGTTCAGAATTACACTAACAGACCCCCTAAACCATGCCCTGATGCAATAAGTGGAAAATTTAACCATGTTATGGGTTTCTACATGCCTGTACATGTATATGGAACTTGCACACATCCAGGTGGCTTCTTGAAGCTCCTTGAGAGAATGGCAAGTGTGGAAAGCTGTGTCAAGACGAAGTGAGCCCACTTTGAAGAATCCCAAATCATAATTCGTTCTTTGAATGACACTTTCTTGGTCATTGTTGTTAGGGGTTGGAATCGCGGGGTATCTCACAATACGATACGATATGCGATATGTGGTCCACGATAACGATAAAATTGCAATAATTGATATAATTGATATATTGCACAACAAGTACATATTGATATAACACAAACACAGAGATGCGTTATTAACTTACATAAGTAACAGCAATGATATTGTTAACTTTATTTCTGTTCCACTCTGTCACTTGGCAAGTAGCGTTAACATCGTGCTAACAACATTTACATTTATTCATGTTTCTGACATTTTGTCCAAAGCATCTTCCAGGTACAGGAACAATCAAGCATAAATTCAGACATGACAACACTGATGTGAGATTTACAAGGAGTTCGACACATTCCTCTTAGTCATAGTGTCGTGATGACAGCCCTGAGTTTTGAGGCCATGTGCTCTTGTTTTGATGTTCCTGTTTGGTCACGTGTCAGGACATCATGCTTTTGTTCCAGGTGTTCATCATTACTAGTTTTGGTATTTAAGTAGCTCTGTGTTTAATGTTGGTGTCGGTCAAAGAACGTATTTGTGTCGATGTGTCCGTGGAACGTCATTAAATGTTTTCAATTTCTACTTACCCTTGCATTTGAGTCCGACTGATTCCACGCATCCTGACACATAGACCTCAGATAGAAACGTATTGCTCCATAATTTGTCCGACATAGACAGGGTTAAAACTAACACGCATTCCGCTTAACCCTGTATATACCGGACAAATTATGCAGCAATACGCTTCAGTCTCAGTTCTAAATTATTGTTGAGGAAAGTTCAGCAAATGCTACTACTACTGAGACTTTCCTCCTTTTTAAAGAAGCTCTTCAGTGAATCCAGGAATCGATGCCGTGCTTTTCCTCTGCAAAAAATTTTGTGCCTGTTCCGCAATTTCGGCTCTGATCTGGCACCAACTTTTCCTGGTTCTGGGGCCGGGAACCTGTGATGTCATTGGGTGTGGGGAGGCATTCGAGCTAACGCTAGTCTGTGACTAGAAAAATGAAAAACTGGCAAATAAGCTAGAAGTGATTACAAATCTCACCTGTCATCTCATATCGTTGTAGTCGGCAATTTCAACGTCTAAAAGATGCAAAAAAAGTTGATTTTGAATATGAAGATATGATCTCAGTGCTGGAGAATCGCCTGAAAACACAAGATGTGTTCCTCCATTGTTGGTTTGTGAAGTGAGGTAAAGTGGGCGTGGTTTATGATGTAGTCACCCGGCTCCGATCCGGGGACCAGTGCAGTGGAAAAGCAACTTTCGAAAAAGGTGTGTAACTGCATGTTCGACGTGTTCACTTTTTTAGTACATGGAAAACATTGAAGAGTAAAGGTTTATAAGAGTATATTTGAACCGGTGACACTTTGAGATTTAGCAATTCTGTGCTGCTGTTTAGATTTCCAGATACTGACATACTTAAAATGTTTACCAGAAAGTTCTGCCAAAAGCTTTATTTGTGATGCCTGACTCACACTGTGATTATGTTAAGACCGACTAGTTGTGCACGAGGGAGCCATTCACCAAACCCACATGAATCCTTGCTTTGAATTGCTTCCTCATTTTTCAATCACGCCTTCTGTGATTTGCTGGGAGGGTGGGGATAGGAGTTTTCTGAAGAAGGAGGGCCAGTTCTATAGCAGTAGTTTTGTGTAGCCCAGTAATGCCCTTGCTGCCTGGAATTCAAAGTAAAATGTTTAAAGCATGTCTTGAAATAGAGAGATTCCATGTTGTGGTCCACTCCAAGGAATTTTGCTTCAGAGAGCAGTTGAGACAGATGTGTTCCTTAATGGTCTTCGCCCTGAAAGACCATTAAGCCTTAAGAAAGCCTCCTTACTTAAGAGAATTAAGCCTACTCAAGCTTCAGTAAACATGACTGCTTATAGCTACTTTTGGGAATTGCCAAGCAGCAGCGCAGCCTCTGCAGGATTAACTAAGAGTTAATTTATAGAAAACATCACAAACCAACCCTGAAATTCTATTAGATTTGATTAGATTAGGTTAGATTACATTAGATTACATTAGATTCAGCTTTATTGTCATTGGCCAAGTTCAAGTACTTATACAATGAAATGCAGTTGGCATCTAACCAGAAGGGCAAATTATCATAATGGTGGAAGAGGTTCCTGGCACAGGCATGTGGACCATAGCTGCCTGGGAACCCTGCTATTGCCCTCTACTGGCAATGCAGTTTGCTTCAGCGGAACCATTTTTTCCATTGAACTTTCCATAATTTCCATAGACTAGCACCTTTGTTGCTTTTAAATAGCTTAATTACGTGATATATATTCAGCAGACATTATTTCAAATGATCAGATTCACCTACTTTACCTGTTCAGAATAGTTCAGATTTTTAATTGTAATTTGTTTACAGATAAAAGAAATGTTTCAAATAACTTTTTCACTGATAAAATCAGGCTCAGGTATTTTGTAAAGTTTTCAAAAAATTTGCAACACACAAAAATAGGGATAGAGCCATATTTGCCACTGCGTTACATCACCTTTGCTTTTAACTACACTGTTTAATTATTTGGGTACTTGGACAGCAACTGTTACAGTTCATCAAGAGGAGTTTTTGCTTTATACAAGACCCCATGTGCTCAATAGTCCATGGTGTCCATTGTCTGATTTCCAACAGGAATTTCCATAGAGTAGCGCATGCAGAATGTGACTTGACTTTAGAGTGTCTTGCTGATATAACTATAGACTTCCCAGCAAAAGACCCGCCTTGATGGCCGAATGCGTCTCTCCAAAATCCCAAAATATACCTCTAAAAGTTGTTTCAAGTTGCATTTTTTCATGCAGCAGTGGACATTTTCCAAAGTCCATGTTGCTGTATCACTTTACCATGAGGGTTTCTTACCATACCTTGCAGAACTTCTGAAGGCTCAAATGTTTCCAGCCGTGTTTTACAGTGAAAGCCTTGTCCTTGTGTTAAGAAATTTTAACAGAATGATGATCCTCTCATTAAGTTTGTTCAAAGTGCAAGGTGGAAAGCTTTCATTTGAACTATTATCAGTTAAATAAAAGTTCAATAGAGTTAACAAAATAAACAAGTCTTTATTGCATTTTAAAAATCAACTTTTCTGTAAAGCAGATAAATGTTTTAGTTGTAGATAATATAACAACATTTTATTAGTACTTTGATAAATTGTCAATATGTTAAACTGAAACATTTTGAAAATAATATATGTACTTAAATAATATTGGTAAACTACAAGTCTTAATTAAAAGTGCATAATGAATTCAGTTTGATTAGATTTCATGCCATGCAGATTGCACAGAGTTCAATGAAGTTTTTTGTATGTACTGTTTGAAAATGTGGCAATGATGAGACATTTGTCTAAATCAATTTATTAAATTGTGAAATATTCATTGTATGTAAAGTATATTTTTGCAGTATAGCCCCACTTTTAATTCAAGTCATTGATGAGTGTAGGACATTACTCATATCAAAGCTGTGCTGTGTCTGTGGAACAGTGGAAATTCACTGAAGTGATGGTGCTCCATCCTATACCTTTGGTATGGAAACTAATGGGCTTATGGATACATACAGTGTTTATCACAATGCAGTAGAGGTTATTACAGGAATAATGGGGTTGGCACAAACTTAACTTAAACTAAGGTGAAACTAAATGATTTTAGGAGAAACAATAAATGAGAAGGTGTCTGCAAACATTTGTGCTGTAGTGCATATTTCCTAGAAAATGTATTTGGCTCCTGCTTTATTGGAAACCCCGAACACCCCATTCCTCCAAAAAATTCTCTAACTGCAATTAATTTGAAGGTGCCTTTGATTCACAATGGGCTCATTAGCTCTAACGGAAAGATTCTGTGAGGACGAGGAAAGCGCTGGGATATCGTTAATTGCTGAAAGGTCTCTCAAAAGTTCATGGGCACAAGCTGAAAGCTCTAGGTGGCAGCACAAGTGGGTTGTCAGTCAGTGTGGAAATCCGTGATACATGATAATGAGTCATTGAGAAGCGTTCAGCGTATGCAAATGTCACCCACCATGCTGGCACGCAGACCTGCCCTTCTGGCGTCATCAGGTGAAGCCCGGGCCTCTGTGGTCTTCTGGGTTTTCTACATGCATTAAGCATGCATGTTGTGGCCTGCAACTACATGCAAGGAGGACTGTAGTTTGTCAGTTCAAGGATGGTGTTACCTTCTGGCTGACCTTACTG
>JBBIGC010009310.1:0-10377 GCA_037576955.1 Lepidarchus adonis | reverse complement strand
TTTTAACAAATGTGTGGCAATGGACAGTAATTTATTTATTATTACGGAAAAAAAGACAATTACTAAACATCCCCAGCAATAATGAAAACATGATTATGGGTACAGATGGATATGTTTGCTACAGATCTCTACATTTAAAAAAAATATATATTTATATTGCGCTTTTTAAAACTGATATTATATATATATATATATATAATGTGTGTGTGTGGTATGCTTGTTCTATATATTAGCAATGACTTTATGAACTTCTTTAATGATAGAATAAAAAAAATTTGACACACAATTCATTATGCTAATGTTAATTTAGAAAGATTAGATTGTTTTACTCCCCTTTAAGAATCAGATATAATTTTACAAATTCCTTCATTAAATTCATCAATATGCATCTGAGATCCACTACCTACACATTTTTAAAACAAATACCACCCACAATATTTTAGTCAATTCAAGCTAGCAGTTTTGTTCAAGCCTGATCTTGACCCTTGGAATTATGAAGCATGGATTTAGCTGCTACGCGAATGACACAGCTATATGTTTCAGCAACACTAGATTAGAAACACCAGCTTAATATAATTTAGGAATGTACAAAGGACATTAGACAGTGGATGCTTCGAACTGCTAAATTCTGAAAAGTCAGACGTACTCATAATAGGACCACTTGCAGCTTGGAGCAAGCTATCCGATTACACAGTAACTCATCTTGCATAGCAGTGAAAGACCTTGGAGTGAGTACTGACTTCCATTTGAAGCCTGTGTAGATAGCTAGCAGAAATGACCATTATTGATTTTTGACGGTTTTGACATTTATTAACTGAAGGACCAGCTTTAAAAATTTGTTACAATTTTTAACAAATGTGTGGCAATGGACAGTAATTTATTTATTATTACGGAAAAAAAGACAATTACTAAACATCCCCAGCGTTTGGTGAGCTCAGCCAGATAAGATAAGTGGGTCTGACTCAGAGTGTACTGCAGAGGGCGCACTGGTTCCCGGAGCTCTTTTTAGAGCTGGTAATAAACTGGAAACTGGCTGCTGCCCTTATTCAAGCACTAAACCCTTGTGTCAGTTTCCATTCTTCCCTAAATGGCTTTTCCACCTCCGGAAAAACATCCCAATACATTGTTCTTAATCACTCTCAACATTGAGCATTCAGTCTCTCTCAGTCTCTCTCTTTCTGAGATGAGCTACGCTGTTGAGATACCAGTGATCCTCCCACTCTGCTCCTTGGGCCATTTTGATACAGACCGGTCCTGATACACTAGAACCCACTCACCCATACTGAGGAGAGCCCATACTGGCATGCTCCACCTAACTGATCGTAACCCAGTGAGGCCCACATGTACACAAGGAACTGCTGACAACTGCTTTAAACTGAAATTATTATTACTTTAATATGAAAAAAAAAGAAAAATGGGACATTTAAGTACACTATTGGTAACTATGATTCAGCAAAGCATTTTTGAAAGTATTTTAACTGCAGATTGCTTAAGTAAAAAAATTAAGATGGGGCACTATGGCGAAAAGGACACACATTTGAGCACCTAATTAAATCTTCCCGATAATAAAGATCCTCTTGCAAAAATCTGGCATCATTTTATTGTTTCAATCTTTTTATTTTCTATCTGTGTATATCCAGCCCTGTTCGAACCTGGGGATATGAGGTTTGAGAAAGAGAGAGACCCACTCATGGACCCGTCTATCATTGAGACAACTGAAAAAGCCATCCGCATCCTACAGAAGAACCCTAAAGGATTCTTTCTTCTGGTTGAGGGTAAATGATCAATCAGTTAATCAGCTATACATGCAGTTATTAATTCCATCATTTAATCAATCAGTCCTTCCCGCCACTCAGGAGACAGAAACACAGTAATTGTGTAGCTAAACAATAGTTTGTCAAAAAAATCCCCTCTCTTCCCAAATGAGGTCGATCAGCCGGGAAGTTTGCACAATGTACAAAGGTGATGTGGCAAAAAAACTTAAAGAAACTTAAAGTACCCGCCATAGTATTTGGAACAAAGACACATTTTTTTTCCGATTTATCTTTCTGCTCCTCAGTGATTTACATCAAACAATTCAAGTGCACATTTCAGATTTTAATTTAAAGTTATTTGCATACATTTTAGTTTCATCATGTAGGAATAACAACACTTTTTATATCAGATCCCCTCATTTCAGGGCACCATAATGTTTGGGGACAAAGTAATGTTCAGTGTTATTCCTGAATTGTTTGATTTAACATTTTCACTGAAGAGCAGAGTGGTAAAACAAAGAAAATGTGTCTTTGTCCCAAACATTATGGAGGGCACTGTATAACCAATGTGTGTATTACCTAGTGTGAATTGGGATGCCCTACATTTTCCAATAGGGAAGAGTGATCACTCCTGGGTGAGCTGGAGTGTATCTTTGCAATTATTTGTTGTACAATCTGCTGTAACTAAGATTATTCCAGAAATACCCCAGCATGTTGTAGTGAAGGCTTTTTAAGTGTCAGGTAGGGGTTCTAAAACATCACACACTTTCCACAAAGTACATTGAGTTCATGTGGTTTCTGTTACATTGGTGCTTGAAAGTTTGCGAACCATTACAATTTTTATGAATGTGACTCCTGAAAGTAGATAAAGAAAACAAATCCCAAAAATTACTCTCAGTATTTGCTGTGACACTCTTGTGCAGCAATAACTGCTGTAACTGTTGATTAGCTTTGAGGAACTAGTCAATTTCTTCATAAAAAACAGCTTCAACTCAGATGTTAGTAGGTTTTGTCACTGGACCTGCTGTCTTGGTCAATGGCAATCTCAGTCAACAGCAAACGTGCTGAAAGCATGTGAAGACATAAGATGTGTTCCAACATTGTTGGTTTGTGAAGTGAGCGTAGTATGTGGCATAGTCACCCCAGTTCTGATTGGACACCAGTGCAGTGGAAATGGCTGAGAACCTGAACCAGCAATGGAAAAGGAGCAACAGCGGTTTAACAGGACAAGTTCTGTAGCGTTCTTCTGGCTACTGCTCCAGTACTTGAGTGAAAACCTTGTCTCCTGGGTTGGCAGCACAAAGCGTAACGTGCACAAAGCTAAGCTACTATACAAAAACAAAACCTGAAGGGAACTCAAACAAGGAAGGAGTAATGGCTCCAAAGCTAATGGTACAAACAAAACTAGACAGAAGAGAAACAAAAGGGAACAAACTCAGAAAGACCGCTCCAGAGTTACGAATAACACTGAGACTAGAAAGTCCAAAAAAAACATGAAGAGCTACGGCTCAAGTACTGTGAAGATTTTGGGAACGAGATCATGGCTTCCTTAATACTAGGGGAATAACCGTCCAAGCTAGTCCAAGACTCAGCCCAGGGCAACGGAAGCCCAGGGCTTTATGAGCTCCTTGATTGGGGATTTGCCCCAGCTGTGGCCTCAGACAGCTGCAAGGAGGAGTCGGGGGGAAGGAAGACTCTTCTAAAGATAAAATGTGCTGGACTGGCCATCTGTGGGGCTTCCTCAAACAGAAGGTAAAGGAGTGCAAGGTTTCTAACTCCGTGATGTCAAATCACTGAGTTAGATCATTCCAGTGGCAACCTGTGAAGAGGAAAATAATAGTGGCCACACGAAATATTGACACTTTGGACAAAATTTGGACATTTTCACTTAGAAGTGTAATTCTGAAATGAATGGCTTAGTGTTGAGTTATTTTGAGGGGACAGCAAATTTACACACACTGCCTAGTATCACAGTGAGTGATGGGGGAGAGGGAGGACCATTCAACTCCCCCCAGAGAAAACAAGGCCAGTTATACACTCTTAGCCTCCTGCTTACACATGACTTTGGCATCACTATCCTATAGTTTATAGCACTGTCTCTTAATCAGTGAGTGTGTTATGCACACAGGTGGGCGTATCGATCAGGGTCACCATGCCAGTCGTGCCTCCATGGCTCTGCATGAAGCCGTGGCACTTGACAATGCTGTTGCCCATGCACTGGAACTGACCAATGAGGACGAGACCCTGACCATCGTAACCGCTGATCACTCCCACTCACTATCGTTTAACGGGTACCCTTTTAGAGGGAACAGCATTCTGGGTAAGTGCGTCTGTGTCATGTAATTATGTAATTATGGCCTTGTTTGCTGTATAAGCTGAAAGATTAATCACTTTTCTGTGGGTAGATGCAGTGATGATTTTAAATACATATCTTCTGGTTATCACATACATGCACCAATCTGATGTTTTTGTTCTTGAAGGTAAATCTCCTCTCTTTGGATTGGACATGCTCCCTTACACCACCCTGATGTACGGAAATGGACCAGGACACAAAATCATCAACAACAAAAGGCCCGATATCCGCAATGTGGACACTAGTAAGAAACACACATTCGAAGGCCTCATACATATTCTTGAGAAATGTTCTGAGAAACGTCTTCATCAAATTCATGTTAAAATATCCACCTTGGTTGATTATATTTGTGAACACCGTAGTTCCCCAACGATAGGCCACTGCTTATACATTGCTCTTACAAATCTGGTATTGGGTGCAGCTTGCTTAAAAAATCTAAAAATATGAAAACATAGTCACTAAAAGTATAATTCAGTACAAAAAGACAACATCCACAAATAATTAGTTGAATTTAAATGTAATGTTTACTGCAGCATTTAAAAGTTTGAAAACAACGCAAAACAAAGACAGAGCAGTGACGGGTCAGTATAAAACGCAGAACATGGAAACCACCATTGCTTACCTCCACCTTCCACTGGAAACAGAAAACATTGGCTAGCTGTTAGCCTAGCCATCATGCCTTGATGCACCACAATATGCAGTCTCTGTGTATTGTAAAATAAAAGCAGTTGTAGAGTTGATCTCGTCTAAATGTAGCATATGGTTCGCTTTTCTAAGTATAACCTCACAATTTGTTTTTCATATTCTGGCGAATATGACGAATGAATTTGAAGATAATTAAGAGAAGAAGAAGAAAACCCTTTCTTTGATCCTTGAAAACAACATTACATACTAGTATATAAAACAAGCTAAGAAAAAAAGCTAAATTTGACAGTATTGCTGGTTGGGAAAAGATGCCTGGAGGGTGGGGGTACAGCAGTACATCGATGTCAATCATTCGTAAATACTTCAGTATAAAATTAGAAACACTGAAATACAAAAATTACTAGGTTTACCTTTCTTCAAATCCTTCAAAATCTGATCTGTATATGTGAATTGCGATATGTGCTGCTTTGCTGACACGCGTTTATTATTTGGATATTACTCACGCTGCATGGAGCTTAAATTCTGCAGCGTAGTTCTTGTGTTGTGACATTGTTAAGTTCCAAATTTGATCAATTTAATTGTTTATGCTAAACTACTGTATAATGTCACTACCGGTATAGAGCTGCAAAGGTTTCCAGGGGTGTGTTAAGTTAGATGCTACTTGAGATTGGTAAATTCAGTAACACTTAGAGTTTTAAATCTTAGAATTTTAAAACATAAATTAGCATTTTATGGAGCTTATAGAATGGGGCAGCATATCATACAAATTTTGTTAAAAATAATGTTATTAAATATTAGATGTAGTAAAAATATGATTTTAATCCTATAATTTTAATCATATAATATTTTCTCTTGTAAAATAGTATACTTAAATATGTTTCCAATATAATAAAAGTACATGGTACATTTCTGAAAGCATGGTTAAAGTAGCAGATTACTTTAGAAAATACAGTAACCATTTCTTTAATTTAATGCACAATTCACAAGTTATTGCACAGTCCAGAAATAGTGATAATAGTTATCTTCAGAATGTATTTTGGTACATTTAAAATTACCTACTCCTTGCCACAAAGCCTCTTTATCAGTTAAAATATAGTCTTAATAAACTATATGTGCAATTTATATGCAAGTGTGCTTCTGAATGCTTAAAATGCTGTCAAAAGTTTTCTATTAGTATTATTTCAATAGTACAATGCCCATAAGTTTTCAGAATATTAAGTGTTTAAAGTATAGTCCATTAAATCTGTTTAACATGTGTTTAAGTATGAACTGAGCATGGTCAAAAGAAGACAAACTTAGTACACTGAATATATTTCTAAGGTACTGAATTCCTATCATCACAACTTTAAACTAATAAATATACTTGGGTCAAGAAGTTTGATAAAAGTATACAATCGATGTTGTTCTCATTAGTATGTAAAAAACATTTTGGTTTTCCACAAGGGTTACCACTCTAGAACGGAAGAACCTGCAATAACTTATTTAGTTATAATAACTTAGTTATTATGCACATACATAGTGTAAGTGTGGCGTTGAGTGTGCATAGATTCTGCACTTACCTATGAACAAATCCCAAATAGGAAAACATTGACGCAGGTCAAAATCTGCATAATAATTTCTTCCTAAGAATCAATAATGATTAAAATAAATAACAACTTGATAAAAGAAAAATGAACTTAAAAATAACCAAGAATTAAATTAAATTCTGTATGTGGTCAGAAGGGCCAACACAACATTTATATGAAAAACATACGTAAAAACAACATGAACAAACATACCTGGTTGGGGAAAAAAGAATAACATTTCCCCCCCTTACTGCTGCACCCTGCAATAGCCCTTACCCACAATGAACAATGCACCCACATGAACAGAGAGAAAAGGAAAACACAACCAGGGTTATAACACCTAATTCTCCTCAAAGTGCATTAATATACCTACAAATTACTTTGTATGATCACCAGATAGGTCTTCGGTTACAGGATTGGCTAAATATTTACTGGATTAAACACGGCTGCTAAGACACTTACCTTTCCTTCCTGAAGCAGTCGAGAGAAGGGAAGAGGCGGTGACATCAGGGCTAACAGGGAGGGCTCATGGGAAAAGTAAATTGAAAAAAAAAGAAAGAAAATGAACAACCAAGCAGGTGAAATTTAGGTAACTATATTATGAACTGTTTCATGTCAGTTACATTCACTAACACAGAAAAACAGAACTGAATGATAAATATACATATGTGACGATATTCTGGCTTGGATAATCATCGCTGGAAATAATGGAGACTGACGCCAAGGTTTGTATGCTTGAATTAGGCAACTGCCCATCACTTTAATAAGTTCTGCAAACAGCTTTTGAAGCAAGTGTGCCCCAAACAGGTGTAGCACACACAAAGCATTAAAGCATCACAACCCAACTGACTTTGCATGGTTCAGCGAAGTCAAAAAACACGACGGTGAGCCCAGCCATCCACCCCAAACTCCACACAAAATGACACCAAACTGGCAAGTTTCCTAGGGTTGGACGACTTATCCCTAATCCCAACCGTAAAGGAAAATATCAGGACAAATAAACATACAAACGCTAGTCAAGCAAGATTTAAAACTTAGTTTTCTTTGATGGCTGGCATCTGGTAACATTGAGCATTGCATTGAAGCACGACAGCTGCTTCCACGCTCACTAACTGGAAAACATGTGAGCTCTTATTCTCTGGCGTCAAACAAGCTCCGTGAGAGTCATAGGTTGCCCCCTATTGGTCTAGAAATGCACTGCACTTGCCAGTCTCTCATACTTAGATATACACCACAATAACAGGTTAAGCAGTAACAGGATAAGAACCACTGCCAGGTATGGGTGACTGTTACAAAACTATCCAAAATTATTCCAAATACACATGCACACATCAAACCCCCAAATAAACACACTAGCCCCCCAAACAGACCCACAGCAAAAAAGTCTTTTCCATGGGGCCATGCAGCATAAACATGCCTAAAAATAAGCCTCAGCTGCATGTATATTGGCTCCATGGATTAGCCCATTGTTACTGACACTCAATCCAGCTATTTGAGGTTGTATCAGACTGATATCTCATCTCAGTATCACATCGGTGCATCCAGGGTGTAAGTCATATTTACAAATTGGCTAGATGACCCCATCAACAGTTAGTTATTGCCAGGCTGTGTATGACTGATTGCTGCTCAAGTTATTTATTAGTTGAAGCCAAACTAGACAGGTGTGAAAACATGGATGAATCTATAGAATTCATCCATGTGGAATTGTGTGTTGCACAATTTCTTGTTCTCCTTGTCCTCAAATAAATGTTTGT
This sequence comes from Lepidarchus adonis, assembly GCA_037576955.1. Classification (NCBI taxonomy): domain Eukaryota; kingdom Metazoa; phylum Chordata; class Actinopteri; order Characiformes; family Lepidarchidae; genus Lepidarchus; species Lepidarchus adonis. Next base: position 2,306 of record JBBIGC010009310.1, on the reverse strand, counting down.
TTTTGTCTCTGTTACGGTTAACGAAAGCGCCAGCACAGATGCAGACGAAGCTCAGTACTGCCACCTGCAGTACTAGAGAGTATAGGCATGATGTCTTGATGGGCAAATCCGAGTGCTCCTTGTATGTTAGTCTTAAGCTAAGCTGTTGTTTTCTTAAGAAGAAACTTCGGACAAAACTTAAGACAACTTTTTGATTCATACACCAATTAGCAATAACACTAAAATCGCCTGCCTAATATTGTTTACATCCCCTCATTTTGCTTAAACAGCTCTGACAGTGATGCGTTGTGTTGCAATACCTTTATATCAGAGCATTAACATTTTGTACAACACAAGCTTCTGTTTGGGATCAGACCACAAAGACTATCCTTCACTCCTCATATGCATCAATAAGTCTTGGGTGCCAATGACCCTCTTAGTGATTCACCAGTTGTTCTTCCTTGGAACAGTTTTGGTAGGCACTAACAACTCCAGACCTGGAACACTCAATAAGACCTGAGGGTTTGGAGATGCTCTGACTCCTGCTTCATGCTTAAAGCTCATCAACTTCAAGAACTGACTGTTTACTTGCTACCTTCTATATCCCACCTTTCTCGCAGGAGCCATTGTAATGAAATATCTAGATCATGTAATGCACTTGATCTGTTAGTGGTGTAAATAGCACTTTGCTGAAGACCAGGTTTCACAACAGCTTCATGAACTTACACTAACATTTATAAAGGCATTTAGAGCACCACACAGGCTAGAACCGCCACTGGCTACAACCTTTATAACTGTTCCTTTAATATACCTAGTCCTGTCTTTTTGGAACATTTATCTGTACACTGCTGTCTCTCACTCTATCTCCTGTTCTCTCTCTTTCTTTGTCTCAGAGAGCAAGGACTATGTTCAGCAGGCTGCGGCTCCCTTGGACTCAGAGACCCATGGGGGTGAGGATGTGGCTGTTTTGGCCAGAGGCCCAATGGCGCATCTTTTTCTGGGCGTGAACGAGCAGAGCTATTTGGCCCATGCCATGGCCTATGCTGCGTGTGTGGGAGCCAATCAGCAGCACTGTGTGCCCACCCTCATCAAAAACCATGCTATCACCCTACCAAACTCCACCCCTTATGCACCACTCAACTCCCTACTGCTTGTGTTGCTGGGGTCAGCAATGAGGGTGTTCCTGTGCTGAGAAGGAGACCATGGGGTGACCTTATGGGGACTCAATGACTGATTTGTGTAAAATGACCCCTGACACTAATCTGGTAATGATGGTTCATTTGGTGGTCAACAGTTTGACCCCTAAACCCTTACAGTGTATGGTTTAATAAATGCTTTTATAATAAATGCTGCGTGTTTGTGCCTTCTAAAGCTCAACATTAGAAGTAAAAATACATAAATCTGTATTTTACACATAAATAAATGATTTTAAAATATTTCAAAATGTATTTGTAATAAATTAATTAAATAATGTATTAAACATATTAAAATATAAAAATGTTTAGTGACTTACAGTAGTAATGTGAATTAAATAATGACCTCACATAAAAATGTTATGTATTACAAATATATTTCAATATATACTTGTATCATATTCCATTTAGCAGACATTCCATTTGAGTTAATATTTTAAATTATATATCCAACATGAATTTATAATCAAATATATTAGATCTGTTAAAATATTATATGTCTAACTAATAAAAATAAGTAATTTATTAAAACAAATGCTAATGAAGATAAATTAACTAGACTAATCAAAAATAAATGTATATATTTTAAACTAAGAAAGCTAAATAAAATCTTTCAATAATTTCTTTTGATTTTATTTGGAACTAGTAAGAAAGTTATCAAACCTTAAAGTTAACTTTAAAATGAAATGAAATTTAAAATATATTCACAGTGTGAGAGTCAGTCTCAGTGGGTTTATGGAAATGCTGGGTAAACCCACTGGTAGCCCACTTCATGTTCATCTGTGTTTGATCCCAGTGGGTAATTAGAGTGTGGTGCTTTACATCTGAATGTCAATAAATAATTCAGGTTTAAAGATCAGTTATTTATAACACACTGTACAGATGTGTACCTGTGTGTGTGTGTGTGTGTGTGTGGCACAGTGGACAGTGGTGGACAGCCTGGACAGGACTTTGCTAAAGCACAGTGAGAGAGATTGTATGATACATCACAGCATTGGCATCAAACTATTAATGTCTGAGGGGCTTCAGACTCTTCTGCATGTTTTTCGAGTTGAAACAGAGAAAGGGAGAGAGAGAGAGAGAGAGAGAGAGAGAGAGAGAGAGAGAGAGAGAAAGAAAGAGACTTTCATCGGC
>JBBIGC010009262.1:0-13348 GCA_037576955.1 Lepidarchus adonis | reverse complement strand
CAGGGGCCATCTAACAGCACTCACTCTGTGTGTGTGTTTGTGTGTGTGTGTGTGTGTGTGTGTGTGTGTGTGTGTGTGTGTGTGTGTGTAGGGTGAACGAGGTGATCCTGGTGCCATTGGTCCCCAAGGAAAAGTAAGTCATAACATATTTCAATCTCTTTTCTATGTATTCTCAATCATTGTGTAAAATATTTCTAAATTAATTCTAAAATGTAGTGTTATATTTTGGGTTGCCATGGTGCATGCTATATTTTAAAATATTAGTAATAGAAAAGGGGTCATTTGTGAACCCAAAAGCCATTCACATAACTGCCAGTTTTACCACTTTTATGAAACTATACACTTCTAAGTGGGAAAAAAAGCTGTTCATCAAACTAACAGCTGTTTTGTCACCAGCAGCACACAGCTGCCAGCTCTACACACTGGTTTGTGAGACTCCATTATTTACCTTTAAGGCCATTGTAAATTATTATCCTACTTCTCTGAATTACTAGTTTGCTTGCATGCTCTTTGTTTGTGTTTTTCCCCAAAAATCAATGTAAGCTTGCTGGTTATCTTACATTTGGAGCAATGTATTCAGTTTGTCTGACTACGTTTAGCTTATAGTGCTCCACTGATTATTGATCACTTGCTCATTCATTAACGATAGAAATGTTTATAGATGCTTGCTTGATGACCAAGTTTTATTCCACTGTTCAATACTCAAACAATCAAACAGGGATTGGTGAGGGTGAAGAATAAGCTAGGTTAGGACCACCTTGTTTGCATCTGAATGAGGGAATTCATCTATATATATATATATATATAAGAGGATGTCTGTTTGTCTGTTTGCTATGCGTTTCTATACGGCTGCACGGATTGCGACCAAAGTTGGTACAAAGGTGCATCTCATGCTCTCTAATCCGTAGTGCTACTTCCGGTTGAGTCTGACGCTTCTTTTGCGTCATTTTCTCATTACCAAAGTGCGCTCACATACATATACACCCCCACAGGAAAAACTGCCAACGTCATCTATAAAGTTTTGCTTTCGGGAAATAAAGTTTTCTATTGTGCCTTTTTACACTAAGTTTGCAGTTTATTTGGATGACCATCATATATAAACAAACATGCTATTCTCAATTCAATCCAATTAAGTTTTATTTATATAGAGCTTTTTACAACTGAGGTTTCCACAAAGCAGCTTAAAATAGTCCTAGTCCAAGCCCCTATTGAGCAAGCCAATGACAAGAAGACACCTTGAGAGGAACCAAAGTTCAGTAGGGGAACTCATTCTCCTCTGGTTGACACAGGATGGTAATAAAGTAAACTAGTCAAAAGATGAATGAATAAACTCCCCTTGGATTTTGTCAGTGTCAAACTCCAAGAGGCCACAAAGGAGGAAATTAAAGCATTGTCTTTTGTAAATGTTGAATGCTTCTATCTCTATTATGGAAGCAATCGGTCAGTTTTATCTATAAGGCTATAGACCTAAATAAATTGTCTGTCATGGAGATGTGTAATAAAGTCCTGCTTAGTCTATGGTTCATACAAACTAATAAACTTGCATGTTTATAGTGGTTTTGTATACACTTTGGACAAGCTAATAACTATAACTATACAAATCTTTTGAGACACCCATGCACAAACATATGCAAACGTATTAAATTTGGTTAACTGACAGAATGATACAGTAAGGCGAGTGCTGTATGTCTCTCCATGTAGGTCATTGTAAATAACTTGCTAGTGAAAGGTCAAAGAGGGCCTCCCGGTTTACCTGGACCTCCAGGCCTTATGGGCAGTCAAGGTAAGAAACAGAATTTCAAATTTGTAGACTGCATAAAGAATGTGTACATGCAGTGTCAGTTTATATTCATACTACTGTGGGTTGCAGTAGAATAGCATTACATTGTATAGCCTTACTGTGAATGCACTTCCATTTTTTTCCCAATATTTTCTTTTTACTATTCTAGATTATGTGAATCTTTTCTCTGTATTATTAAGATAATAACAAATACCACTATGCTTTGTCATTTTGCATTGGGAAATGTTCTTTTTGAGATCACCAATAATTTTCTAATGACATTTGACACAAAATGGTGAGAGGGCCATCTTTGCTTACAGATACTGACCTTTTGGTGGATTCTCCTTTTCAGAATCAGAATCAGAATCAGAAATACTTTATTATCCCGAGGGAAATTAGTAAATTTAGATCCAATCACAGACCCTGTGACTGCCACAGTATAACCTGAGTACTCTGTAAATTTTTACTGTTATTTTGCGCCGTGCCAACTTTATTGCAAGCCTCAAATATAAAAAAAACTCTTAATTGAACTTTATAATATATATAATAGTTACACATTATTGTTTTTATTGCATTTTATAAAAAAAAAAATCCAGGAGTTAAGTTTGCCCTTAAGTATGGCCTTAAAACAGGAATGTATTTTCTCCTCAGGGGTCATTGGCTTTCCAGGTCGTCCAGGCATTCCAGGTAAACAATTTTTTCATAATTACATAGGATTTCCATTTCTTTCGCACCACATTTCAATGATAAATAGATTGCATTCTACTCTTGAGAGTATGCATGTGTTGTACAACAAATGCTTAAGCAATATGTACATACGGAAACAATCAGAGTGTGGGATGAGATCCTGGATGTGTTTATAATGCTGTTTCATGGGACAACACTGAAGATATTACACATTGATACAATGCAATGTAGTCAGTGTACAGCGTGTTTGTGAACAATATTTGAGTGTAATGGGTGTTTGTAGAAAATGTTTCAGATCTTTGAGTTCAGCTCATGCAAAATGGGAGCAAAACTGAAAGTGTTGCATTAATTTTTTTGTTGTGTATAATAGTGTAAATTTGCTGTCTCCACAAAATAATTTGACACACAGCCATTAATGTCTAAACCACTGGCAACAAAAGTGAGTACACCCCTAAATGAAAATGTCCAAATTGTGCCCAAAGTGTCAATATTTTATGTGGCCTCCATTATTTTCCAGCACTGCCTTAACCCTCTTGGGCATGGAGTTTGCTGCAGCTTTACAGGTTGCCCCTGGAATCCTCTTCCACTTCTCCATGACAGCATCACGGTGGATGTTAGAGACTTTGTGCTCCTCCACTTTCTGTTTGAGGAAGTCCCACAGATGATCAATAGGGTTTAGGTCTGGAGACATGCTAGGCCAATCTTAGAGGTTGGGATTGCTATTATATTAGAATGCTGCCCTGCAGCCCAGTTTCTGAAGGGAGGGGATCATGATCTGCTTCAGTTTGTCACAGTACATGTTGGCATTCATGGTTCCCTCAATGAACAGTAGCTCCCCAGTGCCGGCAGCACTCATGCATCCCCAAACCATGATTCTCCCACCACCATGCTTGATTGTAGGCAAGACACACTTACAGTCTTATGCATAAGTTTGGGTACCCCTTTGATTTGGGTGATTTTGTAATTGAAAAGATGTTAACACATGGGAAGCTTTCCACGGGTATTTGTTTTTTACTCATGTTGACCCCGGTCGCTTGTAGGCTTCATTTATCCTTATCAGAAAAAAAGCGTGGAAAAGGACACGCAAAGATGCAGCCCAGTACAAAATGATCCACGGTCTGTTTCTTTAACGTTATAAAAGCCTAAGTGGCCCCAGAGTTTAGATATAAATGTGACCGGAGCCTCTCTTAGTCTAGCTTTCTCTGCTGTCTTCCTGTGGGTAAAACAAATTTTCTGCATTTATTTGTGCAGCACCACCCAGAAGAGACAAAAGTAACAGTGCCAGTTAGTCAAATTAGCAGGGACTGTTCATTAATTAAAATCTTGATCTTGCCATCTGCATATTGATTATTGTATCACATGAGCAAGGATGACAATGGACGATAATAATGTTAAGATAATGTTCTCTAAGATAATGACTCTAAGATGCTTTTAGGAAACTAGGCTCAGGCATCTTATTTCAGAGGCTCTGCAGGCATGTCACATTTCTTCGTTCGTCTTTTCATTATCACACATCTTGTGTTCAAAGAAAGGTTAAGGTGTGTGGCAAAATGTATAAATACACATTAACACTAAATACACAATTGTGAAACATGCCAATTTTCTCTAATCTAGCACCTTCTAAACTTGGAGAACGTGGAGTTCGGGGCCCCAAAGGCTACATGGGGCAAAAGGGGCAGAAGGGAGAGGCAGTGCCATATGAGATAGGACCCCCAGGACCAGATGGGCCTCTGGGACAACCCGGATCACCTGGTGATCCCGGCCCTCCAGGACAGCCAGGTAACTAATTACACTGTTTTCTATAAACAGAAAAATTGTAGAAATGACCCAAAAGTAATTATTACAGTAACTAAGCATTGAACTGATTTTTTTGTATCCAATTTTCCTTGTAGCAGTGTGCCATTATCATAAACAAGCCCATTGCCACTCATAGATTGGACTGCAGGAAGCTCAAATTAAAAATATATCTGTTGATTTCATGGCTGTAATAAATGAATGAGTTGCTTGAACATGTCTGGAAAAGTTTTGTAAAATGCAGTATTTTCTGAACTTCTGAAAGAGAATTATCAGTCAATTTGAAATTAGCATTTATCAACGATTTTAGGTCTTTTACGTAAAGTTTTATAAAGATTCAGAGAATTTGAAGAAATCTCAGTCGATGAGGCAGAAATTGTTTAATGTGTCTGACATTTGATCCTTAAGAAGGTATTACATGAGTAACTGTAATGCTGTTGTAATGAAGATTAACTAACAATCAGTTAACAAGCTGTTGCATTAAGAAATGTAAGATTCAATGTGTTCATTATTATATGTACAGTAAGAAAGCATTACTTCCCTGCACTGTAAGAATATTAAAAAGTGATAAGAGGACACAGTACAGGCTATTAACAAGATATGTACAAGATAATTGGACACAATACAACACAGGCTTTTTTACCTTTTTTATTTTTAATAAAAACTGTCATGTCCTGACAGTTTTGGCAAACAGTATGGGATTTCTGGTTGTCTGTAGAGTCAGGGCAGTTTTGCTCTATAAGAGGGGGGAGCCTAAGATATTCTTCATAAACTAGCAAGAATTTTGGTTGTTCCCCCTATTTCCTGAGTCTACTTTATTTTTAATTGATCTTAGAAAACAGAGCATGCAGGCAGAGACAAACACATCAAACAACAGAAGAGAAAAGACAGAGAGAAAGAGAAAGGGGGGGGGGCATGGAGAACAGCATACAGCATGTATCATGGATAAACAATAGGAATGGCAATGTATGAAACAATTAATGATATGATAATAATAATAATAACAATTATCCAATCTATGAAGACTTCCCTTGTCACCTTATATTGATCCACCAATGTGTGGTAGAAGCGAAGGCAAGTGGAGCAAGGCAATCGAGGCCCCAAGTCACCCTCCCGACCCAAGAGAAAAGTAGCAAGGGACAGAGGGGACGATGGCCTCCACACAAGGAGGTATTTGGGGGCTAGGCAGCGAGACCCCTAGTCCCACCCACAACCCCCACCAGTGCAGGACAGACCCAGACCCAAAGGCTCATGTCAGCCAGGGCCATGACCTGGCTGCCGGTGGAGCTTCCCCCCGGACCTGGCTCCCTAGCAGGGCGCACCAGAGCCTGCCGCGACGACCCAGCCACTTGACCCCCAAGGCAACACAGGAAGGGCCCACTGAAGGAGGCCACCCTCACCTCACCCAGGAGCAGAACCTAGGCAGCCAGAGAGTGTCAACCCCACACCAGGTCAGAACCAGACAGAACTGCCCAAAAGAGGAGCCAATCAATTCTAGCCAGCAACCACTCAGGGACATCGACCACAGGACCCCCACCAGGAAATGTTACATCCTCACATCCTCAACCACCGCACATGTGACAGGAAATTGAGGCCCACCTTCCCCCTCAACATCAGCTAATAAAATGTATTATTGGAGCCCAATTGTGCTCAAATTCTGACAGCTGTTTACCTTACAGGCAGACATTCTCTCCATGGAAACATGGTCAAAAACTACACATTTTTAAATAATGGAAGTTCTCTTTTGATTTCCAGTTCAGAAAGATTTTAGTTATGTTTAGTTTTAGTTTAGTTTAGTTTTTTAGATGTTAGTACTCAGAGGAGCATGTGAGACTTGGTTGTTTCTACATTGATGTTGGTGAGATCACCAAGCACACAAAATATGGGTGAAGCAGGAATGGAGTGTCTTAGGTTTGTTGAGATTTTACATATCTTCTCCCAGAATTCCCTGACCGGTGTGCAGTGGCATTGAGCATGCATGTAGTATCCAGGGTGCCGTTTTTACATGCTACACATGTGTTAGTATCTCTAATGCCCATCTGGAACTTTTTTTGTCCTATGTAGTGGGTCCTGTGTAACATTTTATACAGTATTAGTTGCAGATTAGAGTTTTTCTTAATGTATTTAAGCAAAATTGCTTCCAGAAGTCAGTGCCTGGATTGATGAATAAATCTCTTTCCCATTTAATTAAATGGCATTATGTTTCATCCATCCATTTACTCTTCAAGGCATAACCACAGTAATTCTGCTGGACTAAAATCATTATGTGAGAGAGCTAGATAGATCGGAGTGTCATCTGCATAGTTATGATAGGCCACTTCATATTCTTGGAGAATATGGTAAAGAGGAAGCATATATATATATATTAAACAGAAGGGGCCTAATGATAGAACCTTAAGGCATGTCATATCGCATGGCAGTTTTTATTGATTTGTAATTGTCAATAAAGACAAAAAATTCAGTGCCTTTTAGGTATGTTGCAAATCATTTGAGGACCACTTCTGAGAACCCGACCGATTTTTCTAATCTGTCTAGCAGTATCTTATTATTAGGTTGTAACAGTTTACCTCCTGTTACCTTGTTCAGCCATTAGGTGGCAGTAGCTTTTAAGGAGGGATTGGTAATTTCTTTTAAAAGAGGGGAGGAAATGCAGCTTAGGTGAAGATCTTGTGTATGGAACTCTTTCTGGAGGAGCTAGTGTGTTTGTTCATCTCCTGCATGAGTAATGATCTTTGGTAATGTCTTTTATCCACATTTTATATTGATGTGTGTGTCCTCCTCCTTATTTTAGGAGGGCTTTTTGTATTGAACCTTAAACAACCTTCCGTCATCCATCTCTTGGGAAGTCAAGAACATTTCACACTCATCAGGACCATTGTGGATACAATTTTTTCTCTTTATTGTGGACAGCAGCACTTTTTTTTCTTTTTTGGGACTTTACTTGGACATTTACCTCTATCACTGTTGTAAATATTTCTCCTTATTGTAAATACACTTCCTTTTATACACAGTTTCTGACTCATGTTATGGTTATTTGGTATTGTTGTTGTCACACAAGAACAATAATAATTTCATGCAGATAAAATTTCTGCTTTGTTACAATCTAGTAGGGCTAAAGGACTCCTGGACATTCCTCGCAGTCATTAAGTGCTTCAGATAAGTACAGTTTGTTAGAAGCAGTCAGAAGATTTTACAGCATGAGCTATAATTAGGATTACTTAAGTATCAAACAGTACTAAAAGGAGTACTGGATGTTCTTCATCAATAAAAGCAAGACATAATTACAATACTTTATGTAACATGAACAATGAGTAGGAAACTGTCCTCTGGAAACAATTCTGTAGATCGATTGTGTGTATCAGTCAGGGCAAACATATTTTTTAACTGTATTGTTTAGCTTAGATCCTGAGGTAGGCACAGAACAGTTGAGTGTTGAGGTGTTTCTTAAAGGTTGAGAGAGTCTCTGTAGTTCTGATGTGTCTGGACAGCTGGTTCCACCAGTGAAAGAGAGAAATGGAGAAGAGCCTGAAGTGATATTTGATGCCACATGGGGACGGAATCTCCTATCACTGTTCCCTCACTGATCTGCGTGATCTGGTGAGTGTGGTGAGTAGACATGGATCAAGGACTTGAATCTGATGCATGCTACGATCAGAAGCCAGTGTAAGGAACAGAGCAGCAACATTATCACATTTCGGCTGGTGGCTTCATTGTGTTTGCAGGCCGACTGGTCAGCAGCTAGTTGCAGAAGTCCAAGCCGGAGAGAACCAGTGTCTGGACTAGGAGTTGAGTGGAGCATTCTGGAAGACGTGACCTGATCTTGTGGTTGTTGTACAGAATTAATCAGCATGATCTTGATATTGCTGCGATGTGGTCTTTGAATGTCATTTGGTGACTGATGATGACCAGAGGTTCTTTGAAGTGCTGGTCGATGTAATGACCGATGGCCCGAGCTGGACAGAGATCTTGTGATGTATCGTCAATTTGGCTGGAAGCATGAGGAGCTCAGTCTTCAACAGGTTCATCCAGCATGCGATGTCTGTGAGACATGCTGTAATTCTGGAAGCGTGTCATCATCTGGTCAGTGAGGACCTGCCCATATCTACAGTCATGAAAAATATAGACATTTAAAACTACTGGGACAGTGACAATCAAGGCTGGATGAGGACCCAAGTTTATCTTGCTGTCACGCATAGTGAGGAGGATGGTAAGAGAAGTAAAAAGCTCACGGTTGAATGCACTAAAGAGTGGTATCATGGGGTCTTCATGACAACCAAAATATGCTATTTTCATGCCAACAAGCTAACAACCCTAATTGTTTTCTTACTTACAATCACAAATGTAAATGTCTGGAATTTGCTAAATGTTACTGGGACTGATTCAATTGGGTCTCACATAAATCTACTGTAATGAGAGTTTCTCTTCCAAAAGCCCTGGGAGCATGGCATCATGAACTTGAAATCTGTTGGCCTCTGTCAGAAAGCTGTCATTGGGTCTTTCAACAGGATAATGACCCCAAACATTTGGCAAAACACAAACATGGCTCAGTAATCACAAAATCAAGCTCAAATGAGACTAAAATGTTGCTTTCTGGCAACAAACATTTTTAGTGGGTCTGGTACAAATCCAAGGATGAGAATGCGGGAAAAGCACCTTATGTGCATTGTAAAGTATGGGGGTAGATCTGTGTAGCCATGGGGCTGTTTCTCTTCCAAAGGCCCTGGGAACCTTGTGCATGACACCATTAACCCCTTGATAGACTAGGACATTTGAAATCAAAATCTGGTGATCTCTGAAGATGACTGAAGACAGAAAGCTGAAGATGGGTCATCACTGGGTCTTCTAGTAGGATAATAACCCTAAAAGTGGCTGCGCAGACACAAAATCAAGCTCTTTGCATGGGCATCTCAGTCCATAGACCTCAACCCTATTGAAAACCTGTGGGGTAAGCTGAAGAGGACAGTGCATAAGAGAGGAACCAGGACTCTGAACAATCTAAAAAGATTGTGCAAAGAGAATTGGTCAAAAGTCCCTGTCTCTGTATTCTCTAACTTATTTATGTCCTGTGTTTTTGGCAAAAGGGGATTGTATGAAATATTAATGGCAGGGGTGCCAATATTTGTATTTATTTATGTGGAATTTTTTTTTTATTGATATTTGGTTATAAAGCAAAAATCACAAGTTTGGGTCTTAATTGGATTTGTTAAAAATTAGCAGCATACATGAATGTCCAAACTTGGCATTAAATGAGAATGTTTATTCAAATAAAACTAGTTTATTCATTTTATTTGTATTTATTCTAATTATTATACTTAAGGCTTTTGTGCAGTATGTTATGTAGATCATGGTCTGAATGTCAATATTTGTTATGCAGATTTTTATATACGTGAGGGGGCTGAGGGACCCAAAGGGATAAAAGGCTCAAGGGGGGTACAAGGTATAAAGGGAGAAGAGGGTGACCAAGGTAAGATTCTTAAACCTTTTTGTATTCTATTACTTAGAACTTGTTGATAGCCTCTTATGGTGACTTAGCTTAAGGAAAATATATATTTTAGAAAACATTTTATTAACAACGTTAAATGAGACAAAATGTCAGGCTTAAAAATACCTCTCAAAAACTTAAAATTGTATCAATAATTGAATTAAGTGAGTTTATAAATAATTTGTGGTCTGAATTTATTAATAGTCTTTTCATTTTATTTACAGGGGAGCCAGGAGAACTCTGTAGGTTATGCCTTTTGTCAGCCATGGACCCTGGGCCACAAGGAAGTCCTGGTGATCCTGGTAAACCTGGAGTTCCAGGTAAAGATAGTGACACCAACAGTAATGTTCTGTAGTTCTGACCTAAAGCTTACATTCAATCAATTTGTTTTCTCATTTTGCCTCTGTCTATGCAGGTGGTGAAGGACCACATGGTACTAAAGGACTGCAGGGTATTCAGGGTATGCCTGGTGCTCCTGGTCCTCCAGTGAGTTTCCCCTGTAAATATTTAAACAGAAATAATGAATCTGAAACAAATGAACAAGTTTAACTTGGCACTTTGCATTTGGGAAGATCATTTAGGAATTTCTGCAGCAGTGATAATACTGCAGTTTTTGGTTTTTAAGTAATGATAGCCATGTTAAATATACTTACTATATGTGCTTTTTCAGTTAGTAAAATAATCTGTGACAATGTTTATCTGGAATTGAGTTGATTGCAGATCTGTTCTCAAGTTATTTTGCCCTGTAATGAATATAGGGATCACTTGGCTATCCAGGAACAGTAGGGATTCAGGGGCCCAAAGGGGAAAAAGGCTTTATGGAAGGACCTGGGGAGAAAGGGGACTTGGGTGACCCAGGTCCCCGTGGTGCACAAGGAAAGACTGGAGAGAATGGAATACCAGGAGGCAGTGGAATTAAAGGCCCAATGGGAGAAAAGGGCAATACGGTCAGTACAGACGGCAATATACTGGGATACTGGAGCTACAAATTAGTATGTGTGTGTGTGTGTGTGTGTTTCTTTGTTGTTTATCTCTTTAAATAATAGCATGGATTGCTTTTTAAACAGGAATACGACAAATGAAAATCTGTCAGCCGCTCCTTAAAATCTAAAACAGAGCATAGAGCCCATTCAGATTCCTTCTTCTGAATAATCCAATTTTATCATGGCCAGGTGTAATTGTGTTTCCTTTGACCAGGGGTGTCCAGCACAGTTTTGTAGTTCTTTTCCTCAAAAACTCTCATTAAATCTTGATCAGGGAAATTACCAAACCATGGACAGCAGATCTCCAAGACTGGAGCTATTGAGCTATTTGACCAGAAAGCAAATTTTCTTGATCTTTTTGAGTTTTTTAGGGTTCTAATAATTATAGAGCTGATGGAGAATTTTTTTCTAGTTTTCATACTGACTTTAGCATTCTTAATGTCTTCAGGGTCTTTTTGGAAACAAAGGAGACCGGGGTATCCCAGGGCTGCTGGGTTTGCCAGGACGCACCGGGCCTATGGGTGTTTCGGGATTCCCTGGTGTAGGGGTAGCAGGTCTCCATGGTGAGAAGGGCAACACTGGTGAAGATGGTCTAAAAGGGGACCGTGGGGCATCAGGTAAGAATGTAGAGATGATGCTGAGAAATTTAAATCTGGAAGTAAGTGTACAATAATGTGGATAGTAAGACTGGTACCCTGCCATCCCAAAAGGGGGAACAGCAGTCAGTAATGCAAGCACTCCACAAAAGACACACATACAACAACACACACACATACACGTCTAAATCCAAATGTTCTGTAAATATACTGATGCTTGTCAGACTAAAAATGACTTCATTTGGAATACTGGTTGTGGCCAAAAATATATTAATTAATTATAATATTCAATATTAAATCAAATTGAGGACAATCCCTACAGCAAATGTTGTTGACTTTAATCATTAATCATTCTAATTATTATATCCAATGCACACACATAAACAGTTCCTTGCATTTGTATATTCTTATTATCGCAAATCTTGCTTATTTGATCCTAAACTGACAGCTTAGATGTTTTGGTTGTTTGACAGGTGAGAAGGGAGAACCTGGAGAAGTCTACACCATTCCTGGAGACCCAGGACAGCCAGGATCAAAGGGTCAGCAGGGCCCACAAGGCCCAGCAGGTGAATTGAAAAGGCTTCTATAAGGTGTGATGAAGTGTTAATGCACACTGAAATAGGTAGAAATATAAATTTGCTATTAAACACAGAAATTGTAGAACTGAGTAAGGCAGAAAATAATATCGAAACCCCATTTCTGAAAACGTTTGGATTTTTACTAAAATTATTAAATAAAATGTAATTTAACTGGCTTGAACTTTTATTTAATTGACACAATTTAAAAAAATATTTCCAATGTTTTCATGTCTCAACTTCAATGTATTTTGTAAATACAAAAAAATTAGAATGTGATTCCTGCAACACATTACAAAAAATGGGGCAAAGGCATATTGTAAATATGAACAAATGTAGTATTTGATGCTTGGAACACACTCAAAAAAGTTGGGACTGAGACATGTTTATTATAAACATTGTTCACCTTTCCTTTTAATTATATCAGATCATTACTTGGAAACTGGGGAGGCTAATTGTTGCAGTTTTGAAAGTGTCTTTTCTTGCTTGATACTGTAGTATTAGATCTGTTGTAAGGGCCTTGTTCTTATGTGCATCTGAGGTTTTTTGTCAGACTATGTATCAACTAGTGAAACAGGCTTAAAGCACCATGGAGCAGTTGAATCAGAGCTAGATGGGTTGGAGTGGGCTCAAGTGAACATCTCAGACAAAGGCTTCCACTACTCCCTAGAGGCCAATGGTTAACCTATCAGACCCCTGAACCTTTTGAATGGGCTACTCAGTTCAATGAAAAGAAAGAGCCTCCCAAGTTCAGTAAGTCACTTCCCCAGTTCAAAAAACCAACTCAGCAAGAGAATGCTGTGGAGATGTGCATCTGGTCATTCCGCTGAAAATAGCTTGGTAGTGGCTTCCCTTGCAGTTGGGAGAACAACATGCCCAAGGAGAGCAGCCCACTTATGAAACCATCAGCTACTCAGAATAAGGCAGTTCTTTTGAACTATACAGGCCAGTAGTCACCCCTGGTTACAGTCCAAAGTGTTTATAATCCCTGTATTTATCTTGTGTAGTTAATGGTTCTTGTATGATACCCAAGTGCCTTGTATGTTTTTACCCTTTTTGTCAGTTTCTCATTGTCCTCAGTGGTTTGTGTGTTGTCCTGTTTATTAGATATTGTTGCCTAGTAGTGTATTCTGCCTTCATTTAATGTTTTATTTTTTCTTCTGTCGTTTGGTTATGTTAAGAGGCCCAAATCTAAGGACCCATAGGGAGGTATTTGTGATGTTTATTACTTATCTTTTTAAGGGGAGCTGGGATTCACTGGTGTGCCAGGGTTTCCAGGACCATTTGGCATAAAAGGACAGAAGGGACTGACCCAGCAAGGAGAACCTGGAAATCCTGGACCAAGAGGTGTGTGTTCATGTTGGAGAAATCTTAAACTGATTTGTGTGTGTGTGTGTGTGTGTGTGTGTGTGTGTGTGTGTGTGTGTGTGTGTGTGTGTGTGTGTGTGTGT
>JBBIGC010009253.1:0-13348 GCA_037576955.1 Lepidarchus adonis | reverse complement strand
CTCTCTCTCTCTCTCTCTCTCTCTCTCTCTCTCTCTCTCTCTCTCTCTCTCTCTCTCTCTCTCTCTCTCTGTTCCAGTGTTAATGTCAGACATACCACTACTTATAACCTCAGACTGCTGGGCACTGGCTGCTGGTTAAATTTACCCTCACAGGAAATAGTCGCTGGGGGTAAAACAGTGAGCGCTGAGGCAATGAAGGGCAATGGTGACCCTGGAGGTTTCCCTGTTAAATAGAGGAGTTCTCCTGAAAGGAAACAAATGTCCACTTTCCCCCGATGTAGACAATCAGCCTTGATATGTTTGGAGTCAAACACTTTGTTTCTTAAGTTTAGTCCTTAAGTAATGAGACTAATGTTGCTACCCAAACTGGAAGTCAATAGTCACCCCAATCTTTTTCCAAAATGCATCTCCAAAGTCTAACCACTTCTGCTATGCAGACTTGTCTGTATGGTTCAGGCCACACTGCATGTTAAAAAAGATTAAATGGCACCATGTAGCTGTGTTGCAGGCTGCCATAGCTGTTTAGACAATAGGAACTTCAATAGAGAACATTAATAAGAACTGGCAGATGGCAAAGCAGACTAAAGTGGAGAACACTGGAATGTAATCTCAGTTTTTTTTTCAAGTTATAGCAAAATCAGAGCTGATTTGAATAAAGAAGGTCAGAGGAACGGGTGGTCATGTGTCATGGCAGTATGAGTGACGTGTTTGACCTCAGAGTGAAGGGTGTACAGGCAGTGCTGCACTAACCTCCTCTGAGAAGGTTGGCCGACAGGCATGGCTTTGTCCTCATAAAAACGCTTCATGGCAAACCTGTCCAGGGCCTGGTCTGCACTGCAAACACATCATACATGACATGCTCATAAAAAAACTAAAGCAGCTGCCTGGAGCCTCACACCAACTAGGACACCAGGCTGAAAAAACGTGAGATACTCAATTTACTCAATCCAAAAATTGCACATAATTTACGCATGAATCATGGGTCTCAAACTCCAGACCTGGACGGCCTGTGTCCAGTACACTTAGGTAGTTTCCCTCTTCAAACACACACACTACACCTGGCAATTAACAGGTGAGATGAACTAGATGTGTTTGATGAGCGAGATCACCAAACTGTGCTGGACCCATGAGACCCAAGGTATAAACATATGTCATGAGCACAATCACGAGTAACAGTAGAGAAACTGAACAGGAACTAAACTAGAAATGATGGACACATTTCCCAAAATTAAATGCATTAACTGCCCGTATGCACTGGTCAATAATTTAATTTGTTTGATTTGCAACTGGTACTGCTCCAAGAAGGATTTAACAATAACAAAAACACTATTGCTAAACCTTTACATTTACTTTTGAAATAACCAACTCAAAGTTAATTCTGGGATGGACACTGTACCTTGCAGATATGTTGCTGTAGTGCATATAAGCAGCCACAACTACCCCAGTTCTCCCACGGTTTCCCTGGGGAAAAAATTGCAAATAAGAAAAATATTGAAAGGCAAAGAATGAGAGGCCTGGAAAAATTAATTATACCATTTTAGGTTTCAGTGGACTTCACTATGGTAGAAAACAATCTATCTTTGAGACCCTCCTCGATGTGGGACACAAAATCCTACTGAAAATAGCAGCTGTACAACAAACACATCAGCACACAATTATGACTAGTCATAATTTAGCTAAAATATACATTTAACAAATGTCCCCCTGACCCAATTATGGTTGATCAGCCACAATTTGTTGTTTACTTCAGTTTTGCACTTGAGCAATGAGGCTAATTTAAGTAAAACTCTGTCTAAGTCACACTTGAAACAAAAAAGTTCTTAAAGGAGCACTTTGACCACAATCAAAGATGCAATCACTGTACATTTGCTGTGCATTCCTATCTCAGAGCCTTGTTAATCTCAGAAAGGTTATTTTCCTTTAAAAAAAATCATTTGTGGAAAGTAGGAGAAAACTACACAAGCAGAGGGCACTTGTATCCTTACGCTGGACCCGCATGCACTCAGCTTTGACTGGAACTACTTTCTACATTTCTGAGTGTGAGTGTGTACCTCTATTTTCATCCCTTCTTGGGCCCTGTCATTACCACAGAACAGTTTCCTATTTTGTCTTGGTCCATTTTTGGCCCAGAGAAGAAAGCCTCATTTCTGGATCATGTTCCTATATGGCTTCTTCTTTGTATGATAGAGCTGCATTTCTGAATGGCACTGCAAACTGTGTTCACAGTCAGTGATTTCTGAAAGTGTTCTTCAGTGCATGTAGTGATTTCCATGATAGAATCATGGCTGGTTTTATTGTTGCGCTGCCTGAGGTCCTGAAGATCATGGGCATCCAGCATTGATTTTAAGTCTTTTCCATTGTACATAAGCAAGTAAATTCTTTTGGCTGTTGCTTTAATCAGAAGAGGAATTCTGGGTGGATCTCTTCCTTCTTTTGTTCCCACCCTTCTCTTCAGATTTCCATACGCTTCACTACATGCTTAAATGTTCTCAACATGGAAAAAAATTAAGCAGCTCCAAGCGGTTGCCATGGAGATCCAGTGTTTGCCGCCTGGGCTGTTGTAATGGATTCTTTATTTGCGCTGCGCTGGGGCCTGCAGCCACAGACTGATCCGGTTGCATTTCAAAGTGGGGAGCTCTTCTGAGCCACTCTAGCTTTTGCTGATTGATGGAGCAGGAGCTGCTCAACTTCTCTGACTGCGAGTGATTTTACTGTTGACCTTGTCACAAGCCAATCAACATCAGTCCGAAGTGGACAGGACGTTATGCAGATGTCGTGCATGCCGAAAGAGGGAGCCAGTGATTTGTAGGTGTTGGAGGTAGTCTGGGTATTTTGTCATGCTCTGTTTTGTTTCTGTTTGTTTGTTTTTGGTTTTGTCTCTAGCTTATTTGAAAACTACACTAAATGACTTAAGGTGAAATACAGGGTACATGCACTTGAGGTGTAAAATTGCACCCATCACTGCCACTGCCACTCCCATTTAACTCACTGTAAATGACCCCTTTTATTACGTACTGTAACATACTGTACATATGCTGCTAGAATACAGTACAACTGCAGTATATGTTGTCCTGCTTCAAAATACTGTATTTGTGTGTTGTGTGTATTGTTCTGTTTGGTTTTGGTTTTGTGTGTTTGTGTGACAACATAAAGAACTGCTGAGCTTCCGAAATTCTAAACATTAGACTCCCCTCTACTGTTTAAAACAATAGTTAAACTCTACCTTTGGTTTTCCAAAAAACATTCACTCCACTTCATTTTGAGGCTGAATGCTGCTAAAATCAAATTGAGGCTAAATGCTGTTAAACTTAAATTGACAGAATTGAATATATGAACTTATTTTGGAATAATAGATTCTTGTAAACAGGCAATGCAGTCTGCTAATGTCAGATTTTAAACACCTAGCTATATTATTACAGTGCTTTTATAAAGAATTAAAGTGATGTGTGATGTCATGTGTTTGTAGCAGCACACTGAGGTTACTGATTTGCTTGCAGAAGCCAGATTGTCATAACTGACCTAACACACCACATAGGGAGTAAAGAATCCTTTGTGATTTACACAGAATGTAAAGCAATTGAAGGCGGGTGTAACTCAAACACATATAAGGTTATTCAAGTGACATATTCATTTTTATATAGCAACTTTACAAAGAATCACTGAAGTATTTCAATTGGAATAGGATTATTAATGGAGAAGCCATTAAGCATGTTGATCTACCTAATAATTCTAGATCATTCTAGATAATAGGCATTTTAAACAAAACCATTTTTGCTTCATCTGCAGTATCAGCTCCCTCAGTTTTTCATGACAGCAGCATAACATTAAAAAATCCTTCCATTGACAGCTCACTGGTTTTAAGGACTTGCCACACACAGAAGTCACTTAATGTGAAGCCGTCACTGTTATATACTGAGTATTTTAGAATGGCTTTGAATGTTACTGAATCAGATGTGAGGACTGGAACTACTTAAGAACCTTTTGATACAGCGTACCTTCCACGATGCTCAGTGTCACATAGTAAGTCAACAAGCCACAAGCATGAGAAGGATGGACTGCATCCATTTGTGATGGATTGGAAGATGTAAATAAAGCAATGCATGGAGCATTGGCTACCTTGTTGTGTAACACCACTACATGATGAGGGTCAGCGTTAAGCCAGGTGTCCATAGCCTTGCAGATACTGCAGATTTTATCCAGCGCAGGGGCGTGGTGGTCAGGCCAGCCGAAGTCCAGGACCTATTATTAATACACATTTACATACTGAACCAAAAGGGGAAACTACAGCATACAGATGAAAGTAAACTACTGTGTTAACATGCAGCCCCCCCCACACACACACACCTACACATTGAGAAACTGTCTCTAGCTTTAAATCAGCAGCCACAGTGGTAGTGCATGTTAGGTTACTGTCTGTAACTGTGGTTTTCTGATAACATGAGTGGAGTATCTCACTATGGGAAATACCCTCAACATGGCACCAATGACACCATGTCTGTCTGAAAGATGCACCAAACACTGCAGCTTTATGGGGGCCCGTCTCTGGTCCATATTCCACTTTAGTGCTACTAAACATTCTCCACATGCGCTCTCTCCCATGCCAATGAAAGAAGGGAAGTGAGGTGAGATTAAGGTTTACAGATAAAAAAAAAACCCTAAGTTCACTGTGAAACTTGTGAAAAAGTTTAATCTTAGAAAGTCATGGTGTTACACCCTAATCAGCTAATTAAATCAAAACACCTGCAAAAGTTTCCTGAGCCTTTAAATAGTCTCAGTCTGGGTCTGGAGGCTCAAGGCTCAAGATAGTCATTGACACCTTCCACAAGGAGGATAGGCCTCAAAAGGTCATTGCTAAATAAGCTGGTTGTCTCAGCATCAGAGACAATTGCACCCTTGAGAGGTTTGCCAAGCGAAATCCTTTCAAGAAGTTGGGGGAGCTTCACAAGGAGTGGAGTGAGGCTGGAGTCAGCGCATCACAGGCCACTACACAGACAAATCCTAAACATAGGCTACAAATGTCGCATTCCTTGTGTCAAGTCACTCCTGAACCAGAGACCATGTAAGAAACATCTTACCTGGGCTAAGGAATAAAAAGAACACTGGACTGTTGCTCAGTGTACATAGTTCTCTTTTCAGATGAATGTAATTGTTCGTATCATTTGGAAATCAAGATCCCAGAGTCTGGAGAAAGAGTGGAGAAGCTCAGAATCCACGTTGCTTAAAGTCCAGTGTTAAGTTTCCACAGTCAGCGATGATTTGGGGCCATGTCATCAGCCTAAACAATCCAATGAGATAAACGCTGGCCTGAAATGGTTTACCCCTTCTGAGGGGGAGCCCATGACACAAAAAACTGGCTACTTTTCCCAACAGGAAAAGCTGTTCTCACCATTTAAGTCCAGAGCACAAAGACCGGACATAACCAACGCAGACACCATCTCCGAAAAAAAAGAAGGGGGGTGAATGGCTGTCAATTCCAAGGCTGGCCAATGATAAGCAGAGTCTTTGACCTTCAGAGTGAATGGAGGGTTCTGATGCAGGGTAATCTTAGAATCCCCATAACTGAAATGCATGCCTGAAGGATGCACTGATAGATAGCGCATGAAGTTCACCGATCCCCTTAACCAAAGTAAGGGCGGTTAATAAAGCTGTCTTAAGTGAAAGTAACTTCAAACCATGGGATGTGTGGTCATACAGTGGATGTCAGCTGCAATACCCTCTTTCATAAAATGGCAAACAAGCAGATGTTGCCCAGCTGTTTTTCCATAGAAAACTATGAGGCAAGGAGAAATAGCAAATAAATATACCTTATAGATGGACAAAGCTCTGGCTTTTCTAACAAATCTTGCAGAAAACAAAGTGCAAAGGTGCAGGCATGTTCCACCAGGAACCAAGTAACCGTTGTGGAAAAGGGAGATGCATCGCAGAAACATCTCCACTCAAGAAAGTGTAGAGAAAGTGATCATCCAGAAAAACCAAGACCCTGAGGACGGTAGGAGCTTTATTCCCTTGGTACAACTTAAAACTGAAGTCTGTAACTCTAGCAAACCCTAGTTAGGATCCAGGGATAAACTACATATGCATGCCAAGAGAAAATAATTCTAGGAATCTTGCAGAATTATTTTTGTAATTTCTAGTTTAGATTTTAAAGTTAATCAGAGTAAATAGGAACTTTTAATTAGTAATTAATGAATTCCTGAGGTATAAATATGACATGACACAGAATCCTATTGCCACTCTTAAACATGGGAAAGAGAAGAGAACATGCTGTTTAAGTAAGGCAGATGTGTGTCAGAATAGCTACTGGCCTAAACCTGCCTGTAGCTACAGTCAGAGGAATAATAAAGTGTTTTTTAAAAAATTGGAACAGAGACACACAAGGCTTGACAAGGACCCAAGTTTATCTTGTCACCACACACATTGAGGAGACTGGTAAGAAAAGTCCAGAAATCTCCAAAGCTCACTGTTTGAAAACTGCTCCAAAAAGTTGTATCTTGAGAGTCACAAATTCTCCATGACAACCATAAGACACTATTGCCATGTCAACAAGCTGTTTGGGAGGCATGCAAGGAAAAAGCCTTTTCTCACCAACAATCACAAACATAAATGTCTGGCGTTTGCTAAGCGGTGCTGAAACTTGAAATGAGACCCATGTGTTTTGGTCAGATGATACTAAAATGAAACTTTTTGGCAACAAACATTGGGTCTGGTGGAAATCCATAGATGAGTTTGTGTAAAAGCACTTCATGCCCACTGTAAAGTATGGTGGAGGATCTGTGATGCTGTTTCATTTCCAAAGGTCCTGGGAACCTTGTTAGGGTGCATGGCATAATGAACTCCTTAAAATATTAGGACATTTTAAATCAAAATCTGGTGGAAAACTGAAGAAGGGTTGTCATTGGGTCTTCCAGCAGGATAATGACCCTAAACATATGGCAAAATCCACACAAAAATGGCTCAGCAGACACAAAATCAAGCTCATCCCATGTCCATCTCAGTCCCCAGATTTCAACCCCATTGAAAACCTGTGAGATGAGAAAGGTTCTACAAAAAGGAATAGTTAAAAATCCCTGTCTCTGTATTCTCCAACCTTGTGAAATGTTATAGGAAAAGAGGGGCAAAAGGGGATTCTATGAAATATTAAAAAACAGGTGTCCCAATAATCTTAATGTGGGATTTTTTCCCAATTAATAAATGTTTTGGGCAAAATAATTTATTAGAAGCCTAAACACATCTTACCCAGTTGTGCCAATAATTGTGGCAAGCGCTATAGCGTGTTTGACTCCCATACAGCTCATGCAAAATGGATGAGTGTCTCTGCCCGAGATCATGAACCCACAGGCAGAAGGGAAGGGATGGGGCTTGACACCTGTGCTAGTCTCTGTAAAAAAAAAGGTCATGTTGTAGGGTGGTAAGTTTAACATGAAAACGCCCACTGACCAAATGATGGGCAGAGAATCTTGCAATGAGAAGTGCTACTTGTAGCAAGCCAAAAATAGCATGACCAGCTAAAACGTAATCAAAATCAGTCAGCTTCAAACGTTTCTTATGCCCTGAGTGAGATACCTTGACGTATGGCAGATGGACGGTTAAGCAGGAGGCTGAAGTGACTGAGGGACAAAAAGCACCAGGGTTCTTTATGGGAAAGATTGTGAGAATGCCCTTTAGTAGCACTAAAGTGGTACCGGGGTGCGGGGTTCCTGTACTGCAGTGTTTGGTCCTTGGTCTATTACGCTGAGGACATTTCTTACAGTGAGATACCGAACGAATGTTTGAGCTGGCAGAACAAATTGTAAAAGTACTTACTTTTGGGTTTAATTTGGTGATGTCATGCCTTCGTTCACTGAGATTCAGCAACTGAAATCCACACAAAAGCACAATTTAATGAATGAACACTTCTAATTTCAATCCCAATATGCTATTGTTCAACACTGTTGTGCATTCTTTTAAAACTGGCCTTTAGTTTAATTACTGAATAGATTTATTTCTGAAATCCACATCTGTAATGCCAATCAGGGTTCATGTTCATTGCTTGCATTAAACACCAGAAACAAATGTATTTTATACATATATACATACATATATATCAAAAATCAGCATGTGGCAAAAATAAATGAATCATTTGGACTATCATATTTCTTGAAGGTGAAATCAGAGTCTGGTAAAAAAAAAATTACCATTTAATTTGTTTAAAAAACAGGGATCCTTTAAAACCTGATTACAAATGCAACACATTTGTGGATGTGTATCATAGCTCGCAAAGAGGTGTCTGGGGACCTCAGAAATAGAGCTATTGATGCCTATAAAACTTGAAAAGGTTACAAGTCATCTCTAAAGAATTTGGACTCCACCGCTTAACAGAACAATGTTACCCTAACCAGATGTAGTGGACCATCAAAGATAATTCCAACTGCAAGGCTTGTAACAGATAAGACATTGCAAAGGAACCCAGTGTAACATTTAAGCAATTTAAGGCCTGTTTAACACTTGCAAATATTGATGTTCATGAGTCCATCATAAATAGAACACTGTACAGCACAGCGGGGAGAATAAGTATTTGACACATTGATTTTTAGCAGTAAGGGTATTTCTAAGTGGGCTATTGACACAAAATTTGCACCACATGTCAAGATCAACTCAAATATTTAATACATGCAAAGATGTATGAACACTAGAAGTCCATAAATTGAGTTATGTGTAATAAAGTGAAAAGACACAGGGGGAAAGTATTGAACACATGAAGAAGGTGCAAAATGGCATAGAAAGCCAGGAGATCACCCGAAATCTGTCAGTATTGTAAGAGAAACCCTGCCCCCTATCAGTACTAATTGATATCAGCTGCTTTAGTCCTAATTGATAAAGGCTCCTCATTACCCAGGAGGCACACAGGAAAGACTTCATAATGGGTAAAAGCAAAGAACTCTCCCAAGATCTTCGTAATCTTATCGTTGAAAAGCATTCTGATGGGAATGGTTATAGGTGCATTTCCAGAATACTGAATGTTCCTGTGAGCACTGTAGGGGCCATTATCTGCTAATGGAAAGAGCATCAGTTCACCATAAACTGGCCACGATCAGGTGCTCCACATAAGATTCCTGTCTGAGGAGTCCAAAGAATAATCAGGAAAGTTCTCCAAGAGCGAAGAACCACTCAAGCAGAACTTCAGGAAAACCTTTTATCAGCAGGTACTGTTGCTTCAAAGAAAAGCATAAGCAATGCACTGAACCACCATGGCATCCATGCACGCTCACCACGCAAGACTCCATTGCTGAACAAAAAGCATGTCGAGGCTCGGTTAAAGTTTGCGAAACAGCATTTGGAGAAGTTTGTGGATTACTGGGAGAATAGTATGGTCAGATGAAAGCAAATTGAACTTTTTGGCTGTCATTCTACACACCATGTTTGGAGAAGAAATGGCACTGCCCACCACCCCAGGAACACCATACCCACAGTTAAGTTTGGGGGTGGAAGCATCATGGTTTGGGGCTGCTTTTCAGCAAGGGGTACTAGCGGACTTCATATTATTGAAGGCAGGATGAATGGAGAAATGTACTGGGACATTCTGGATACAAATCTACTGGCATCTTCAAGAAAGCTGAAAATAAACAGAGGGTGAACATTTCAGCAGGACAATGATCCCAAGCACAAGGCCAAGGAAACAATGAATTGGTTTCAAAGAAAGAAAATCAAGTAGCTTGAATGGCCCAGTCAATCACCTGACCTAAATCCCATAGAAAGTTTATGAAGAGAACTGAAGATCAAAGTTCATAAAAGAGGCACAAGGAACCTTCAAGATTTAAAGGTCATTTGTGTGGGAAAATGGGACAGAATCTCTCCTGGGCAATACAAACGACTGGTCTCTCCATACAAGAGGCGTCTAGAAGCTGTAATCACTAACGAGGGCTTTTCTACAGAGTATTAAATAAAGTGTGTTCTATACTTGTTCTCTGTGTCATTTCACATTATTTATTATGACTCAACTTGTATATTTTAATGAAATGATTTAAAGAAATCACTTTGTATGAACTCAGTATTTGGCTTGATGGCAACATCTGGTGCAAAGTTTGTGTCAATAGCCACTTAGAAATACCCTTACTGATAAAATGCTCATGTGTCAAATACTTATTCTCCCCGCTGTATGTATAGCAAGCAAGGAGAAAGCTTCTGCTCTCTCTGCTGACTGTCTACATATTGCTAAGGATTATGTGGACAAACCAGAAGA
The DNA here is from genome assembly GCA_037576955.1 of Lepidarchus adonis. NCBI lineage: Eukaryota > Metazoa > Chordata > Actinopteri > Characiformes > Lepidarchidae > Lepidarchus > Lepidarchus adonis. Next base: position 3,129 of record JBBIGC010009253.1, on the reverse strand, counting down.
ATATTGGAATAATGTTTTGCCATCAGTGATGGGACAATACATTCTGAACTATTCCAGAGAATTCTAAAGCAAAATGTCAGGACATGCAGCAAGACAATGATCCTAAAAACACAAGTCGTTCTACCAAAGAATGGTTAAAAAAATAACACAGTTAATGTTCTGGAATGGCAAAGACTTGACCTTAATCCAATTCAAATGTTGTAAAAAGGACCTAAAGCAAGCAGTTAATACAAGGACAACATCCAAGCTGTTCTGTCTAAAAGAATGGGCTAAAATTATGACTAAGAAACATTTACTGCAAATGTTTAGTTGGTCTTATTGCTGCATACCACATGCTGAAAGCACAAGTTAACTTACGTTTACTGCATACAGAAATGTTATTGAATATTTAAAAAAAACACCTAATCAAATATTATTTTTGTAACTAGTTTTACTTCATCCATTTGTATTGACTTGTTTGAAAGTCAGTTAACATTTTAGGTCATATTCATATTTTTCAAATATTTAATCAAAAGTCTGCAAATAAAACTAATAAATTCATAAAATAATCTGCAACTGTGCATTAAAATCCTCACCAGGTAGTGTTGCTGGTGTTTGGAGCGCAGCATACTGATGACCTCGCGCAAGTGCACGCTGTAGCTGTGCTCCTCCACCCCGCCAGGGAAGGAAAGGGAGATGATGCGCTCTGTGATGTAGATCAAGTCCACCTCGTAACTCTCCTCCATGGCCTGGATCAGGCTCAGGCTTCTGCCACATGCAAACACACACACACACACACACGCACACACACACACACAAACACACACACAAACACACACACAAACACACACACAAACACACACACACACGTCTGATTGTTAAATCTTATAAGATATTAAGCAATGGGTCATAAATATTACCAGAACTACCAAACAGCTGAAAAAATCAACACCACAGAAGTTTTTCACTGTAATGCATGTTAATACATTATTCAACTTTCTAAAGTGATATTTGACCATTACTTTTGGTCCAATCATCATCAAATGTGAAAATGTTATCCTAATACAAAGATAATGTTATATCAGTTGTTTAACTGTTATTTAATACAGTTATATACAAATATTGTGGTGGAGCTGAGCCTTGGGGGGGGGGGGGGGTTGTTGCCGCACGCCCCCCTGGGTAATCATTTTTGTATTTAGACTGTGTTTTGGGAGTTTTATTGTGTTTGTTGGAGGCTAAATGCTGTGCTACTCCAGTTGGGGCCGCACTTGCTTAAGAGTTCTTTTAAGAGCTTTAATAAAGCAATGGGCCGTTGTCCTATTCGAGCATTAAACCCTGGTGTCAGTCTCCATCTTTTCCCTCGACGATTATCCAAGCTGGAAATCGTCACAATATATTGTAGGAAATTAATATAGAGTACAAAACAAACACATATGAGATTCTCAATTCCAAATGCATGACATAAAAACTAAAAAAATCAAGCACACCCCTCACTGAAATACTGAAGTAATACACTTGTATATGTAATACACACAGTGCAATGTAATTACGCTATTAAATAAATAAAAAGCCATTTTCATAAACAATAAATTCTCTCCTATGAAGAATTCCAAACTAGAACATCTAATCAATCCCATACCTCAAAAGCCATCAGTTGAAACTGACTGAAAAACATAAAATGTCAAGACAATGGGCATGAACTGCACAATGTCAAAAATATGTGTTAAACAAGGATCAAACTCTTTGAGAGTGTTAATCCACAAGCTAATGCCATGTATGACATACTTCACTGTGTTGTATTCAATACATGAAGAATATTGCAGTTTTCAGATGTAATAGGATACATTCAGGGTAAAAAACATGGCATTTCTACCTGGATGGCCTTCGTCTGGAGTCTGTGCTCTTGAAGGATTTTGTGGATCCCTGTTAAGAAAAAAAATGATAATGAAAACCATGTTATTACATTGTTTACATGGACCTGAACTCTGGATACACATTTGTACATCTCTATTTAACAGGACATTTTGGGGATTCTCCTGCCTTAGCACTTACTGATCCTAGTAATTACATTGAATCATTAAACTGTGCTGTTCTCGAGGATCAGAGCTGTCTGTCTGAATGAAGAGTATACATTGAATACATGTTTACCAGCCAATTTCTTAGAAGCTCCTACTTCAGTAGTACACCTTAGAAACTGTAGAGACTGTAGCCCATTTAAAATTTGTGTTATTCATCATTTAACCTCCCCTCCTCCAGGTTTCACATCCAAGCTAAATCTTCACAGACCTTCAAAGACAATTACTACATATATCAAACTTAGGGGACAAACATTAGAACAAAATTTGCAAGAAGGTAGATTTCCAAAAGAAGGTATAAGGATCACTCAGCCCTTCAGTGATGATCAGTTTCTGGTCACAAAATTATTAGATCACTCTTAGTTTTAATAGTATTTACTGTATCAGATTTAACGCCAGGACAGCCTGCCATCACTAATTGAACAAGTAATAAAGTCAATGTTTTGGAATAGCTGAGTAAAAATTCTGACCTTAATCCAACAAAAATGCAGCATAATAAAAACTTTAAACAAGGTTCACTTTCTTTTGCCATTCACAGATAAGAAATACACACAGATAAGAAATACACACAGATAAGGAATACACACAGATAAGGAATACTCACAGACAAGGAATACTCACAGACAAGGAATACTCACAGACAAGGAATACTCACAGACAAGGAATACTCACAGATAAGGAATACTCACAGATAAGGAATACTCACAGACAAGAAATACTCACAGATAAGGAATACTCACAGACAAGGAATACTCACAGGAATACTGGATAATTTCTCTCAATAAAGTAATGGCTAAGCATGGCATTTTGATCTCTTTTTTTTTAGTTTGTCTCACATTTTAGAACCTAAGTGAAATTGGATAATGTTGTAGATACATTTTAAACAGAAATGTAGAAATTTCTAAAGGATTCAAAAACATTTATATGTTAACTAAATTACATACCAGATATTATAGACCCCTGCTTGTCTAAAATATCTTACATTTACATTTTTTTTTTTTACATTTATTCATTTGGCTGACGCTTTTGTCCAAAGCAACTTCCAGGTTCAGGAAACAATCAAGCATAAATTCAG
>JBBIGC010009235.1:0-13351 GCA_037576955.1 Lepidarchus adonis | reverse complement strand
CTACTGTAAAGTTGGTGAAATGTCACTTACGCCCTTTTGGCGCTCAGCCCTCGAAGTAGTTTTCCCTTTTGGGAAGAAAAGAAGGTTTAATGCTGATTGTCTGTCTCTCACAGAGCGTCAGATTTCTCAGCTGCAGAGCAGACTGGAGCATTTGCTGAGGGACCAAGAAGAGCTGGAGAAAGACCACAAATCTGCTCTACTGAAGCTTCAGCAGAAGAATGAAGGGTCAGGGTCATTTACTGCAGAATTTAGTTTTAAGTGCACTGATTTCATGTTAGTCAGCACAGAATTTATGATTATTATGCTTATGAATTTCCATAGTGAACAAGGTCAGAAATGGCTGTGATTTTGAATTACAGACTCATCAAAAGAGTTCATGAGGTTGTAAAGCAGTGCCAGGAGCTGAAAACAGACAACATGCAGAAAGAGAAAAAAATGGATGAGTTCATGGAAGAGAATGGAGTGCTTGCTGTGCAGGTAGGAAACGATTCTGTGCTTTAGAAGTGCTTTACTGCACACCGTAAACCATGAACTACTTCATTTAACTCACCCTAACACCAGTGAACACCCCTCCCTTCCACACATTTTGAGCGGGATGAACTTGGCCTCATACACAAATGCCAACCAATGAAAGATCAGAGTTATTTTTCTAACAGCGGCAGCTGCTTGGTCTGTAACTTGTACTGTCTAGAGTCTAGACCATCAGCTGGTCCTTTAACTCCTCTAGGGCTGCAACAATGAATCGATTAAATCGTTTGAAAAATTTATTACTAAAAGCATTGGCAACGAATTTCATAATTGATTCGTTGACACAAACATTTGATTATTACAAAAATGAAAAACTTTAGTTGAGCGCGGAGCAAAGTGAACACACTTGGTCTCATAATTTCTTATGCTATTTCACATGTCTAGTAAAATGTATCTTGATTTAGGATTTTTTTAAAAATATATTTGGACTGAAAACGGGACAAAACTACTACTAAAAGCATTTATTGCAGTTTATATTCTGTGCTTTGTCCTATATAGGTTATTATTGACATATTATTTGTGCGTGTTGTACTTTTTCATTTAATTTTAAAGTTCATCTTAAGTGGTGTTTAAATGTGGAGTATAATTCAACTATATTATTATAAAAGCTCAAGGAGCAACATGTTTGTGCACTTTCCAAAGATTTGAGTTCTGTTTTTGAATAAAGGGTTAGAAATGAACGCTTTTCTTTTTTTCTTTCTTTTTAAAAAAAAAAAGATTCATAGAAAAGAAAAAGAAAGAAAATAGACAGTTGCAGCCCTAAACTCCTCAGTTTGTTTTTTTTGCCAAAACTTGTTGTTGTAGACAATTTTTTAATTCATATTATTATATTTTAATCCCATTATTATTGCACTACCTTAGTTAAGTTTCTTCAATATTGGATCATAGATCATATTGGCTGTAACTTAAATCTTGTGATTAAAAACTACACTTGTGTTGTGATTGCAATAGAAAAGCAATTAGGTGTTCTGTTTTTAACAGCAGTATGGATTATATATTTTAATAATGTAGCTGGGGACAGATATGAAAAGCCAAATGTGTGCACTGTAAAGGAAATCTAAAGGAACATGCATTTCTGATCAATCTGCCCACCTATGGGGGCCATTCGGTGTGTCTGACATTTAGTCAACAATTCATCATTACATCTGTTCGGTCTCTCATGACAGGTGCGAAATGCTTTTGCCCAGCTAGCAAGAGCTGAAGAGGAGGTCTCTAAACTAACACAGGCCCATGAGTCTTCCCAGGCAGACTGGGAGAACAGAAGAAATTGCCTACAGAGAGAGCTGAGCCAGGCTGTCACTGACAGGGTAATGATTCACGTGGCAGAAATCTTCCTTATCCATGCACACATACTTAAGTAATACTCCAGAGAGTGATTGTACATAACACTGTGAACTCTGCTTAAGTAGAGAACCTTTTCTACCTTTTCCTCCCTGATGTTCAGGAATGCCTTAATGAGCTGATCCTGATCTTACAAGGCAAGATCTCCGTTTTACAAGACGAGCTCTCTAGAGTCCCAATACAACTCCAAGAAAAGGGGGAAAATATGGGGCCCATTATGGAGGTGGGTACCAATGGAGATTTGTTTGACGTTTTCTCATGAAAGCTCAATTTCATGGGAAATATGAGAGAAACGGTAACCCCCAAACAATACGCTTTTGTGTTTTTCTTTGGTTTCATGCTTATTTCTGTCCCTACAGAGGGAAAAGCTGAAGCAGGAACTGGCAGACCTAACGTTTAAAATGACACAACATGAGGAAACCATTGCTTGTCTTGAAAAGGAAAAATTGGAAATTGAGAGGAGTTTGTCTGAAGAAAAAGGTTCTTTTGAAAGGGAAATCCTGAGGTTGCAGGGACTGATTACAAATCTTCAGCAATCCATAAACAGCATCCGAGCAGAGAGGGAGGCTCAGGAATTGTCATCAAGGGAAAAGCAGGAACTGCTTACTGCTCACATAGCCACGTTGGAGAAAGATGTGGCCCGTCTCCAACAGCTTGAAGCTGAGCTTAAAGCGGAGATGGCTGAATGTGCAGAACTTCGCAAGCAGAGAGAAGAGCTAGAGGCAAAGGTAGCTTCGTTGGAGGACACCGTTAATATGCTGTGTTCGAAATGCGAAGGTATGAAAGTAGAGAGCGAAGCACAGCAGGAAGCTCTTGATGTTCTCCGGGCTGACCTGCAGAATGCTCAAGATGCTCTTATGGAATATGAAAGAAAGCTTGTGGACCATCAGACAGTGGTAGAGGAAAATACTTCTCTCCATGCCAGAATCTCTGCTTTGGATTACACTGTTGTGCTCCTGCAAAATGACCTCGATACTGAGAAAAAAAGAGGTGAGGAGATTCTTGCAGCAAAAGAGCAGCAGACCGCTCTAATGGAAGAGAAGTTCCAAAAACAAGAAGAAAAGGCTCATGAAATGTTTGCAGAGCTACAGACGCTCAGCCAGGAACTCCGCAAAATGAAGCAACAGAAACTACATGCTGAATCGTGCATAGAAAAGCTCACACAAGAGGGAAGAGCCCTTGCAGCCGGGCTCACAGAAGAACGAGATCAGGTCCGGTCACAACTGGAGCGAGTAAAGAAAGCTAAAGATGAGTCTGAGTCGGAGCTTCAGCATATCATCTCCGAGCATCAGAGCAACATCTCTCGTTTACAGTGTGAGTTTGAAGGAGCAGTTGATTCCCTGAAAAAAAGTGAGTCTGAACTGTTAATCCTGAAAGAAAAACTGTCTTCCAAAGATGAAGAACTATTGGTACAACAGCAGAAGCTTGCTACTCTTCAAAATGAGTCAAACCTTTTACAGACTCAGCTGTTGGAGGAAGCAGGGAATTCACAAAAGCTGAGTGAGGATGTGGCTTCCAAAGATAATGAAATGCAGCGACTCAGCAGGGAGCTTCATTTGAAGGAAGAAGAGATCCAATCCCTTAAAGTCAGCATTCAGACCACTGAAGCAAAGTCCACCGAAATGCGGGATATTCTCCAGAGAGAAGTTGAGGAACAGAGACTTGCAGTTGCTAACTTGAATTTGCAACTGGCTGAAGCTGAGAGACTGATCTCTGAGAAAGACAAAGCTCTTCAGGATCTTGTCCAGCAACTGAACCATTTAAAGGAAGAGCTATCCACTGAGAAGGAGAGAGCTGCTACCTCTAAAGATCTTTTCAGGGCTTCAAAAGAGCACCATGAAATCAAAGAGCAAATGTTACAGTTTGAGGTGACAGAGCTGCGGCAAGAGATAGACAGACAATTAAGAAGTTTGGACGGGTTGCTGACTGAGATCAAATCTCTCAAAGAAGAAGTTTGTCACCAGCAAGACAGGACGCAACAGGTGGAGCAAGACAACTCCGTTTTAAACAAAACCCACAAAACTCTTGAGGAAAACTTTGCTCAGCTTCAGAGTAAACTAGTAGATGCCACTACACTTGCTACAGAAAGGCAATCTGAGCTACTTGCTCTCCAAAAGGATGCTGAGCATCAAGAGACCCTTAGAGCAAAAGCTCAGGAAATTGAAGAAGCTGAACGTAAAGTGCTTGAAAGAGAAGTGGCTGAACTTCAAGCTGAAGTTCTTGAACTAACTAGACTTGCATCTGAGCGAGAGACAATGCTGGTTTCTCTTGCCGAAAAGATGAAAGAGCAAGAAGATTTTCAGCGGAAACTTCTCCAAGAATCTGAAGAAGCACTTCAGGTACAACTTGAGAAGGTGACTGAGCTGCAGGGGCAACTGGATGCTGTAACACACCAGTTTTCAGCAAAGAATGAGCTACTGGAGGCAACTAAGGGGAAACTCGAACAGATGGAGGTCCTGTGCCAAGAGAAAGAGGCCCTTGTTGGTGAAGCTTGTCAGGCCAAAGAGGTGTTGGAAAAAATGGTGACCGAGCTTTGTTCCAAGCAGAAACAAGATTTCCACAAGTATCAACAGGAGTTGGAGAGTTTGCAGAAAGACAACGAACAACTTGCCTTGCAGAAGAGCTCCCTCCAAAATGAGTGCCAGAGTTTGCAGACCGAGAACAAGGATAAACAGGAGTCTCTTGATGTGCTTAAAGCTGACCTGCAGAACACCAAAGATGAATACCGAAAAGATTTGGAATCCTTGACGAATGAAAGGGAACATCTCTCCTCAGTGAACCATTCCATAACTAAAGAGAACAAAGAGCACCAGAAGGCTTTAGATTCCCTAAAGGCTGACCTGCAGAACATTCAAGATGGGTATCAGAAAGAGGTAGGTGCCTTACAGGAGGAAAAGGAGCATCTTTCTTCAGTTAACCAGTCTCTCCAAAATGAATGCAAAAATTTGCAGATTGAGATAAAGGAAAGACAGGAGGCACACTGTGTGCTCAGAGCTGACTTACAAAGCTCCCAAGTTGGGTACCAGCAACAGTTAGACACCTTGAGGAAAGAGACTGAGCACCTCTCTTTAGTCAACCAGTCTCTGCAGAGTGAATGTCAGAGCTTACATGCAGAGGTCAAGGGGCAGAAGGAGTCTCTGAATATTCTAGAGTCTGACCTACAGATCACCCAAGATTCTTACCAACAAGAGTTGGAGACCTTGAGGAAGGAGAAGGAGAACCTTTCTTTAATCAAACAGTCTCTCCAGAGTGATTGTCAGAACTTGCAGGAAGAAAATAAAGGACTACAAAACACACAGGAGGGATATGTAAAAGATCTGGAAACCTTAAAAAACGAGAAGATGCACCTCTCTTCTGTCAACCAGTCTCTCCAGAATGAGTGTCAGAGCTTACATGCAGAGGTCAAGGGGCAGAAGGAGGCTCTAAATACCCTGCAGAACTCGCAAGAGGAAAACCAGAAAGAAATGCAGGCCTTGCAGAAAGACAAGGAGAACCTTTCCTCAATCAACCAGTCTCTCCAGAGTGAGTGTCAGAGCTTAGACGCAGAGGTCAAGGGGCAGAAGGAGGCTCTGAATACCCTGCAGAACTCTCAAGAAGGGTACCAAAAAGATATTGAATCCTTGCAGAAGGACAAGGAGAACCTTTCTTCAGTCAACCAGTCTCTCCAAAATGAGTGTCAGAGCTTACATGCAGAGGTCAAGGGGCAGAAGGAGGCTCTAAATACCCTGCAGAACTCTCAAGAGGAAAACCAGAAAGAAATTGAGGCCTTGCAGAAGGACAAGGAGAACCTTTCCTCCGTCAACCAGTCTCTCCAAAATGAATGTCAGAGCTTACACGCAGAGGTCAAGGGGCAGAAGGAGGCTCTGAATACCCTGCAGAACTCTCAAGAGGAAAACCAGAAAGAAATTGAGGCCTTGCAGAAAGACAAGGAGAACCTTTCTTCGAACACCCAGTCTCTCCAGAGTGAGTGTCAGAGCTTACACGCAGAGGTCAAGGGGCAGAAGGACGCTCTGGATACCCTGCAGAACTCTCAAGAAGAATACCAGAAAGAAATGAAGGCCTTGCAAAAGGAGAAGGAGGATGCATCTTTAATGAACCAATCTCTTCAGAATGAATGCCAGAGCTTACAGGCTGAGCTCAAAGAGGCCAAGACTGACCTGCAGAACATCCAAGAGGGATACAAGAAAGACCTGGAAATCTTGCAGAAAGAGAAGGAGAAGCAACAGCAGGCTCTGGGTATCCTGAAAGCTGACTTGCAAAACACCCAAGATGGAACCCATCAAGAGTTAGAGATCATAAAGAAAGAGAAGGAATGTCTCCAGACTGAGTGTCAGAACTTACTGACCGCAAACAAGGAGCAACAGGAGGCTCTAAATAATCTGGTAACTGACCTTCAGAATGCTCAAGATGGATACCAACAAGAGTTGAGGAGCTTGAACAAGGAAAATGAGCATCTCTCCTCAGTCAACCAGTCTCTCAAGAGTGAGTGTCAGGACTTGAAGGAAGAGCTCAAGGGTCAACAGGCGGTTCTGGATATTCTTAAGAGTGACCTACAGGACACTGTAGATCGGTATCAGAAAGAGCAGGATGTCTTGCAGAAGGAGAAGAAGCATCTGTCTTCATTGAACCAGTCTCTTCAGAGGGAATGTGAAGCCTCTCAGAGACTTGGAGCAGAGTTGGAATTGAAGCTGCAGGAGCAGAGGGAATCGATCCATGCCCTGAAAGAGGTTGCCCAACAAAGTGAAAGGCAGCATGAAGAACTACAGGAGCAACTGAAGTTGAAGATAGAAGCAGTGGAGCACTACAAATCACAGGTTAGGATTTGTTGTTTTCTGGAGTATTGATTGTAAAACTGCCATGTAAGTATCTTCACTCCTTCAGTAATGTACCATAATGAATCGCCATGCCTCTTTTCAATACAGTTGGAGATTGCAAAAACGCATTACAATGGAAAGAAGCAACTACTAGTGGAGGAACAGGAGGCAAGGCAGGCTCTCCGTGCCTCTCTGGAGACCAGTGAGAGTGAGGTTAAGGCACTGAAGGCTGAGCTGAAACTGGCCTCTATGGAGCTGGAGAAGTCCAAAATATTGGAGAAAAACTTGTTGGTCAAGGTCAAGAGCCTAGAGACCCAGGTCAGTGATTTGATACCGGTTCAATTGAGGTTTGAAATGTTCTGAGTGGATAGAAGTGACAGAATTGTGAGCTAGTAGCGTTGAGTCGGTACATTAAATTAAAGCAAACCAACTGATCAAAATTACTCATTACTTACTCAAACTTAACTGAAACACAATTTCACCCAAATTGATTTCAGCTGGATTACGCAGATCGGCAGTTAAGAGAGCCCAAGAAGCAAGCAGGTAACAGCTCACAGGTGCAACACAGAGAAAGTGTTTACCTGAAGGTCCCAGCAGAGCTGCAAAACACCAGCGCTGACAGCCTGGAGCTGGATCTGGATGATTCTCTGAATACTGCTGGGTAACACAGTCTTTTCAGTAAATATCTTGTACCTTCTGTCACACTATGCACCTTCCATACAGGAAGTCATTTGCTTACTTTTAAGTTTTCTCTGCAGTAAACCGTCAGAGCCAGGAGAGTCCAGCACTCCACTGGTCCGCAGTTCAGAGCGGCTGGCGGCGAAGCGTCGTGCCCAGGATGCTGGCTCTCTGGAGACTCTGTACTTTACTCCCATGAACCAGCGGGGCAAGCGTGATGGTGTCACTCACCAGAAACTGGAAAGCAGCATAACATCCCTGGGCGACCTCACACTCGACTCTGCTAAGAAGACTGCATCTTCGGTTCGGAGACGCCGCACCACTCAGGTCATCAACATCACCATGACCAAGGTAGAGAAACGCCCTTTTCCACCGTCTTTTTTCTTCTCCAATGTCTGACTCTGACTGATGCTACATGTCCTTGAAAGCCTAAAGTTTTGGAAGTGGTTGGAAAAGAATTGCCAGCTGGGTAGAGCTCGGCAATATGACAATTTTTATCATTATTGTGATAAATTGTCACCACAGTGTGATTTTCTAAACTGTACTGTCGAACTGTTTTATTTCATTAGTCTGAAGTGAACTTCTTGTTCTATGGTGTGAGAAACTAGATCATTTACACTTCTACTTTTATAGAGAATCATGAGATGCTGGAAAAATGCAGTGTTATATTTGCGTATCGAGAATTTCTCAAATAATTGTAATACAAAATTATTTCCTAATCGCCCACCTCTGCAGCTGGGTTAGTTATTGCAGTTACATTTTGCCCAGTTATGGTCCTCACTTATACAGAGCAGCGTGCCAGTGGACCCTTCATGCTGGAAGTCTGTAGTGTTTGAATTTTTGGGTTTCTGGTATAAATTACTGTGTGTTTTGCAGAAAACCCCCAGTGGTGGTGGTCAGGAAGCAGAAGAGTCCTTCTACAGCCTGCACACCACAAAGTCCCAGCCCAACCTGGCGTCCCAAAAAACACGTCCCGTTTCCTTGGAGGTTTATGAGGAGCCCACAAACTCCAATGACAAACTCCTCAGCTTGCCCGGGTACCGTCGGAGCAACGTGCACGCTCCCCCACGGGGTAAGGACCACATGTGTGGTTTTCAGGACAAAGCCACTTTTCCCAACAGCCTTTGAGCACTGAGGGGAATCCAGTAGGTGTTGGATCACTGCAGTGGTAGAAAAGAGCAGTGAGACCTTTTCAGACCTATAGTGGAACAGAGGCTACAGGCTTTCTGCACTTTTTTAGGGCATAAGACTGTAATTAAAGTGTGTGTGTGTGTGTTTGTGTGTAGCTACAAGTACCTTCTGCGTGGGAGCAGAATATGAGCCGGAGCATGTTGCAGATGATTGGATGCGCATTGCAGAGCTTCAGTCACGTAATAAGAACTGCTTACCCCATCTTAAGAGCAGCTACCCTCTAGAGTCCAGGGTATGTATATACATTTGTGTGCATGGCTTGTTGTTTTTTGTCTTTTTTGTTGTTCCAGGTTTTGTAAGCTGTAACAGGTCTATTTTGATGATCACATGGATTCTGTACAAAACGTACTTGTTAATTTAGTTGGCTCTGTTGATGCCGAATTACTCCTCTCTTGCTCCTTTAGCCCAGCCTGTGTTTCTCCACCCTTCCCGTAACCGATGAGGACGTTCGTTTCGGAGATCCCGAAGAAACGATCCGACGTGTCTCCATGGTCCCGGGCCATATATTGGAATCTCTCCCATCCCACCGTCTGTCCTTGGCTCCGCCTCCAGCCAACAGAGACCACACCTCCTCTCAGCCACAGCGCTACACCATGCTACCAAGTGAGATCAGCACAGGCGCTGCGGCTCATCGTTCGTCTCAGCAGCTCTCCAGAGGTTCAGCTAAAACACACGAGGTGCGAAATGCCCGCAGCCCGCTGGCCACCAAACGCCCCGCTAGCCAGCTTCCCGACCAGGACACCCCTGAGGTAAAACGGCTACAGTCCTCAGCAAAACCGACAGAAACCACACGCTTGGCTTGAGTGGTAAACATTATACTGGACACACATACAGTACAACTTCACTCCCCTGCTCTCACATTTCTGTTTTGTTATCGGACGCTGATCGGACTCGCTCCAGGTGGCGTCAGACTGCAGCCTTGATCATCACACCTTCGATAGTGCAGAAGTTATGTTCTGGAACCTGTAGCTGCTGTGCTGTTCTGCAGGCGCCAGAATGTAACTAGTTAAGGTGGAACGGCTAAACTGGATCACAAGCCGTCTGTGGTTTCACTTGCACATATTTGCTGACGTTTTTCATCGCTTAGCTTGAACCGGTCCATGCCGTGAACAACACTCGGGTCGGAACGTCTGTTGCCACTTTTTGGCTTATGAGCTTATGATGTTTTACAGTGAAATGCTCCATTATCGCACTGTAAAACTTCATCAGATCGCTTAGCAGCTTTTATTTCAACATGTATTTCCACATTGTATGGAAAAATGGTTACCACTCAAGCCTGACACACCTTGATTTATTCCTAAAGTATCATTACTGAATGTCATGTCTCAGATGAGCACTCCAGTTATTAAATTGTACAGGGACCAAAATGGAGACAGATCTTCATTTCCACTGTAAGCCAACATGTTGGCCATTTGTTTTTCTTATTTTTGTTCCTCTTCAGGCTAAGAAGTTAGCAAGCTGCTTCCCTCGGCCTGCGACCCCTAAAAACCGGAATCTTCGCTCCACAGTCGGCAACTCTCAGAACAGACCCCCCTCTCCTGTAAGCACATTTTAAATGTATATGTTTATGTAAATGCAGTGAGGTGTGTGAGAGAAAAATGAGCAGAAAGGTTTAGAAGAGTGACAAGTGTTCAGCAGACAGAAGTTGACTAGCTCCCTTTTAAAACTGAAGCAGATTTGGGACACTGATCATGTTAAGGCCTTTGAACATAAAGGTCTGTGTGCTTTCCAGTCTCCTCCCTTTCAGTAAAGTATGAACTCGGGTGAATCTGCTCATCTGAGGCCTCTGCAAAAACCAGCATCATTAAAAATAAAGTCCCAAAATGTGATGGCAGAGGTTACAGAAACATGACCCTGGTGTCAGAGTCAAAGGTGCCCAAGGTTCGTATTTTGGGGGAGTAAAGATTTTTGAGTTTCGTTTGCTCTCTCCTCTGTTCCTGTTCAGGCTGACCGCAGACAGTCCATGGCGTTTGTGATTGATAACACCCCTAAGAAAGCCGGCCGGGTTGACAGTCGGCTGCAGCGGGGCATCAACAAACTCCGCAACAGCGCACGCAAGTCCCCTGCCGCCACCGCTGCCATGCGGCTGGGTCGTGGCACCACTGGCCGTTCTCCTCTGGTCGACCGAGCACTAAGGAAATCTCCTCGTATCGCCAGCACCAAGTCACCAAAGATCCCCAACAGCGCTAAAAAGGTACAGTTCTGTCTGGCTGACAGTGGAGGGGGTGAGGGAGCAGGTTTGTAGGTCCGTGACTGTGTGGTAACTAATTAAAGAATCAGAATCAGAAAAACTTTATTGTCCTGGAGGAAATGCTTATGCAGGGACTTCACATGGAGACAATACAGACCTAGAATAACATGGAGTAAGATAAAAACACAAAGGTACGGTATAACTAGGGTGAGAAGAAGAATTAAGTACTGAAATACAGTAAAATAAGATGAATAAAATAAATAATAAGGCACTAGCTGCAGAGGTATAATACTTCATGTCCTGGCTGGTAGTGAGTGGTCATTGCACATTGAGGCTAGTCAGTGTGAGGCTAACAATTAGCTAACTCCACACTGTTTATGCAACGAGAGTGACCTTAATCTGTCCAAACAGAATGTGACCTTCGGGGCTCTTCTTTATCAACCAGGTAAATGTGTTTCTGTGCTGGTCTGAGATCAGTTTCCAGTGGTGATGGTCATGGTGTAAAAGGGAGCACTACTGTAATGCGGCACTTCTGTGGCTCTTCATCTGTCCACTGCTTTAATAAAAACCTATAGTGGCACTAACCCAAACTGTAAAAGCACTTTATTCATCACTGTGTATCTGTCTGTAAACTTATTAAAACACTCATTAGAACAATTAAGTTATTAGCAGAACACAGAGCAACGATGGTGATGAAACATGTCTGAAACCTTCTCTTTCTCTCACACAGCTCATGAAGTTCAGGATGAAGGTGTGAGGGCGGACTGCAGCAGATTTTAAACTATGTGCAATACTCAATGTTAATCAGCACCTGGGTTTCTTAATTATTTTTATGTATTCTGTCCTCTCTTTTTCTCTGTCTCTCGCGTTCTCTTTTAAATGATTATTTTAGTGTACAAAAATAAAAGTTGATATTACTTGATTGTGGTATTTATTGGTGTGTGGGTGCAGGGCTGTGTGGTGTATGATGGTGTTATGTGTGGTATGGAGGTTAAAACTTAAAATGCAAATTTCTGTGGTAATCACAGTTGGAATTGAAGTAGTTTAACTACTATGGCTGTGGTTAAATCAATTAGAAGAATTAATTAGAATCAATTAAAAAGACTTTAAACGGACACGAATGCTCATTTTCTTTCAATCACATGCTTCAGAAATTGTTACCACAGCAAACGTCAGACCGGACTTTTACTTTGCTTTTTGTTACAAGAAACTACCCATTACGTACATTATTTTCTAAAATTTATATTTAACACCAAAAAAATCCCTCTTATATATTTTTTTCTATAAGCTGCTGAAATATATTTATTTCAGTACTTACTTAGAAAAAAAGCACTTTTGGTTTTGCATTTCATACAATTGTTTCAGGTGTACTTATCACTCGTTAAGGTGGGGTTCTCTTCCAAAACAAGTTATTTTGAAGTCTCAGTTTCAAAAAATATTTCGACACTTTAAGAAGCGTTTTCTACAGTTGACCCGACATGTTTCTGGGGTATATGTCGTTAAAAGTTCCAGTGAAAGCCACAGCAATGACGTAGTCACTCGCTGCAGGTGTAACAGGTGTTGCACCGTTTTCTGTGACCATCGAATGTTGTGACCTTAGGGGGCGCTGTTTCACATTTTTAAGTAAAATGAACATAAAGTCGCAACGTGCACGCGCTTGCTACGCAGTCTACGTATCACTCTTAAAGTGACATCGCACGTTTCGTTACTGATAATGTATATCGGTATCAGCCACTTTACATTTCATAATTGAGTTTATTATATAGTTGCCATTGGCCATATTATTAATTCTTACTGGTACCATTACTACGAGGCTTGTGTTCTGGAAAATACGGCAAGGTCACATAATGTGATAGTGGCCATCAGAAATGGTGACCCCTCCCTGCATCAGCCTATTGGATTTATCTACAAAATCTGTACTGATTATAAAATATCACCTGGAAAAGACCTGATCACGCTATCACAAGTTTTACGAGTTATGAGAGGGTCACATAATATGATAGCGGTGATCTGTCACGTAAACTGCGTAGCAAGTTGGACTTTACGTTCATTCAGCATGAAAATGCTAAACGGCGCTCCTATGGTCACAACATTCGACGGTCACAGTAAACGGTGTAACACCGGAAGCGGAAGAGGAGAAAGACAGCGAGAGACAGTGGTGAGTTTGTTCAACTTTACCGAACCAATAAAGCATATTTGTGTGTTTTAATGTTTCTATGTGAGTAGGTGAGAATATATGGTTTTATATATAATCTCAGAGAGATAGAGACCGAGAACAGCAGAGGGTTCAAAGCGACTAAATGGCTGTTTGTTTGTTTATAAGCAGGGTTATGCTGTGTGACTAAATGGCTGTTTGTTTGTTTATAAGCAGGGTTATGCTGTGTGATTAAAACAGCATCTTCACAATGAGTGATCTCGACAATGACAGCGACATGGAGGTGGAGAGGTAAACACTTTCTATCACACAAACACTAGTATGTCACTCAGCAGTCACTACTCTCTGGGGTCTTCTGAGGACAGTGGTTCTATAGCAGGGGTGTCGAACTCTGGTCCTGGAGGGCCAGTGTCCTGCACACATTGAGGATTTCTCTCCTCAGATACACCTGGT
>JBBIGC010009197.1:0-13356 GCA_037576955.1 Lepidarchus adonis | reverse complement strand
CCATTAATGTACACACAGCACCTCATATTGACAGAAAACACAGAATTGTTGACATTTTTGCAGATTTATTAAAAAAGCAAATCTGAAATATCACATAATCCTAAGTATTCAGACCATTTGCTGTGACACTCATATATTTAACTCATATATTTTACTGTCCATTTCTTCTGATCATCCTTGAGATGATTCTACATCTTCATTTGAGTCAAGCTGTGTTTGATTAGACTGATTGGACTTGATTAGGAAAGCCACACACCTGTCTATATAAGACCTTACAGCACACAGTGCATGTCAGAGCAAATGAGAATAATGAGGTCAAAGAAACTGCCTGAAGAGCTCAGAGACAGAATTCTGGCAAGACACAGATCTGGCCAAGGTTACAAAAAAATTCTGCTGCACTTGGCCTCCATAATCCTTAAACGGTAGACATTTGGGACGACCAGAATCCTTTCTAGAACTGGCCGTCCAGCCAAACTGAGCTATCGGGGGAGAAGAGCCTTGGTGAGAGAGGTAAAGAAGAATCCAAAGATCACTGTGGCTGAGCTTCAGAGATGCAGTCGGGAGAAGGGAGAAAGTTGTAGTAAGTCAACCATCACTGTAGCCTTCCATCAGTCGGGGCTTTATGGCAGAGTGGAAGCCTCTCCTCAGTGCAGGACACATGAAAGCCCACATGGAGTTTGCTAAAAAAAACACCTGAAGGACTCCAAGATGGTGAGAAATAAGATTCTCTGGTCTGATGAGACCAAGATAGAACATTTTGGCCTTAATTCTAAGCTGTATGTGTGGAGAAAACCAGGTACTGCTCATCACCTGTCCAATACAGTCCCAACAGTGAAGCAGGGTGGTGGCAGTATCATGCTGTGGGGTGTTTTTAGCTGCAGGGACAGGACGACAGGGACGACTTGCAATCGAGGGAGAGATGAATGCAGCCAAGTACAGAGATATCTCAGACTGGGCTGAAGGTTTATCTTCCAACAAGCACACAGCTACAATAACGAAGGAGTGGCTTCACAACAACTTCGTGACTGTTCTTGAATGGCTCAGCCAGAGCCCTGACTTAAACCCAATTGAGCATCTCTGGAGAGACCAAAAAATGGCTGTCCATCAACGTCTACCATCCAACCTGACAGAATTGGAGAGGCTCTGCAAGGAGGAAAGGCAGAGGATCCCCAAACCCAGGTGTGAAAAACTTGAAAAATCTTTCCCAAAAAGACTCATGGCTGTATTAGATCAAAAGGTGCTTCTACTAAATACTGAGCAAAGGGTCTGAATACTTATGAACATGTGATTTTTCTTTTTAAATAAATCTGAAAAAATGTCAACAATTTTGTGTTTTTCTGTCAATATGGGGTGTAGTGAGTACATTAATGGGGATATATATTTTAAACTGAAGGGTTGGTTTCCATTTGGTGATATGTCAAGGGACCAGGTGTGGTAAAACATGGAAATCACCAAATTGTGATTTTTTAAATTTTATTTTAGTTTATTTTAGTTTATTTTTTTATTATTAGTGTGCAACACTATACTCTCATTAATATATGTCGACTTGGAGAACAGAACTGCATTATTTTTTCTACTAGCTTACTCATCCCGCATTTGCAAATGTTTGGAGTTAAAGCTCTCCTAGGTGAACAAATTCCTTTTTTCCTTCTATAATATTTATTTGAACAGGCAAATGTGGTTAGTGTTCAGTGTGACCGTGGCTTTAAAGTGTCAAATATTGTGGTCTGCTGTATTTGTTTGTGTCAGCCTTCGCAACCTTCCTCATGGTGTGCAGCCTTACAGATGGTCTTCCCCACTGTACGTGTTATTTGAGCATGAGTGTGTGCTTCTGTCTGCGTGGTGGCCTGGTCTTCTCTGTCTACTGTTATGACATGGTGATGTGCCTGTGTTCAGAGGCTGGTTTTGATGAACATGCCAGTGGATGAAGAAATGACGGTGCATTTCACCTCCACCCTCATGGCTCTGATTCGCACTGCACTGGAGGTCAAAATCGCTCGAGGTTAGAACCTTTCATTTACACATTTAACACTAACTTGTGTAACAGTGGATGTGCTGACTCAAAATGAGTGTATTTATTACAGAGTCTCACTATTATGCATTATAATATATATAAATAGGTCAATTGCACTTTGCTTTTGACAACATACTGTAATTTGAATGGTTTCTGTATGTGATGCAGGTGGTGAAGACAGGGGTCAGATGGACATTGAGCTACAGAAGGAAATCAGCGTCATCTGGCCTCACCTCTCCCAGAAATCACTGGACCTACTTGTGCCCATTCACAAAGGTTATCATAATTTAAGGAACAGTATTAGTTCATTCAATCCTGTTGGTGTTTGCCAGCAGAACAACATATTTCAGAAAAATAATATTTAGTTGTTACAATATGAAGTTACAAAAATTATTTTTATATGTAGTTCTTCATAGAGATTAAATGTCTTCAACAGCGTAATTAGTAACACATCGCAACACATACAGGAATCAACATCAATAATAGTACTCACACGACTCGATGTCGAGTTTCTGCTAAATCTATGAATGAAAGGTTTATATATATATATATATATATATATATGGGTATATTTTTTTTTTTGTATTTTAGTATTTTTTTGTTTTATTATAAATTTCAATCCATATATTATAAATGGACCATAGATAAACAGATAACATACAAGACAAATCTAGGATGCTGACCCTTCAAAAGTTGGAATAAAACCTGTATATGTACATTTACATGTCATCTCTTCATTGCTTTCAGGAAATGTAGTTTTAATTCACTGTCAACTGTCATTTTTTGCTCTTCTGCAGCCAGCGATATGACCATTGGGAAAATCTATGCAGCCATGATGATCATGGACTATTACAAACAGAGCAAAGCAAAGAAGCTCAGGCAACAGCTGGAAGAACAGGTGGAGCTCAGTATAGATCATAACACTCACACTCACAAAACGCTCTCTCTCTCTCTCTCTCTCTCTCTCTCTCTCTCTCTCTCTCTCTCTCTCTCTCTCTCTCTCTCACACACACACACATACACACTGTTCCAGTGTAATGAGTGTTTTTCTGTCAGTGTTATATCACAGTGTTTTGTTATACCAGTGTTTAATCATTGATATTCTTATATCATTGACATATATTGTTATATCAGTTTTGCATCAGTGTTGAACATTTGTGTGACCCCTTTTTGTCTTATAGAAACATGCTCCAATGTTCCAGCGGATGGACGCTTCTTCTCTGCCTCAAGAAATCCTCTCCAGTGCTAAGGCCCTGCCATTCCTCGCACACAGCGCAGGATCCGCACTGTAATTACCCACTACATAACATCTGTGTGTGTTTGTTGGAGGGGGCATTATTGAAAGTTTTTATTTTAGCAGATCATCATAAATGAACAGTCATTTTCTCCCAAAAAATAATGAATTAAAGAATAATTTAACATAAAAGAAGAAATAAAAACAAACTAAACATAAGAACTTAGAAAGACATATTTGGTTTAAATCAAAGCATCCAAATATTTCCTTTAGTTGTCTTTCTGTTATTGAATTAGGATTTTCTTTTCATGTTTGCTTGAAAAAAAACTATGCATATATGCATGAATTAGCTTACATGTCTGGAAATGGGAATTACTATTTCAAAACCTTAATTTTAATTTCATTGTTCATGTTTTTTTGGGAAATTGTCCAACCTTTTGAAGTTACCTGAGTAACAAGGTCACTATTTCATGTTGTGCAAAAGCACTGCATGCGTAGTGGATCAAAGGTTCCTGCAAGTTGTTTGCAGTGATGTTGGGGTTTTGCTTTTCATTTCTGACCAGTTTATATGCAAATGTGTCTTTGTCTCCCATATATTTACACCAGTTCGCCATAACTACCATATCATCTTGCTTTGTTTGTGTCAATGTTTCATATTCTCAGTCAGTCATGGCAGTTGAGTGTAAGTAAAACACTTAATTTGAAATATCACTTATTAGGATATTCTCACTAAACTACGGCTAAAGTTTTTGTACATATGTTTATTTAAAAAAAAGAAATAACAATTACGTAAGTATTCAGACCTTTTAATTTGTACTTAGTTGAAGCTCCCTTGGCAGCAATTACAGCCTCGAGTCTGTTTGGGTATGATGCAAGCTTTGCACACCTGGTTCGGGTGTGTTCTTATTTGCAAATCCTGTCAGGCTCAGTCAGGTTGGATCGAGACCATTGGTGGGCAGTCATTTTAAGGTAATTTTAGAGATGTTTAATAGGGTCAGGATTCTGGCTGGGCCACTCTAGGACATTCACAGAGTTTTCCCTAAGCCACTTCTGTGTTGTCCTCACTGTGTGCTTATGGTCATTATAATGTTAAAAGGTGAACCTTCAGCCCAGTCTGAGGTCCTGCACACCGTGGAATGGGTTTCCATTGAGGATATCTTTGTATTTTGCTCTGTTCAGATTTCCCTCAACCCCGTCCAATGTTGGGATGGTATTGAGCAGGGGATGAGCAGTGCATGGTTTCCTCCAGACATAGCATTTTGGCCAAACACTTCAATCTTTGAATCTTTCATCAGGCCAGACAGTTCCTCACAGTCTGAGTCTTTCAGGTACATTTAATGCAAACTCCAAGTTGATCAGTGGTGTGCTTCAGTTATGGTTGTCATTCTGGAACGTAAACTCATTTCCATACAGGATCTCTGGACCTCTCTCACTAAAGCCCTTCTTCCTTTGGCCATGTGACTGGCTCTTGGGAGGGTCCTGGTTGTGCCAAACTTGTTCCATTTAAGAGTCATTGAGGCCACTGTGCTCTTGGAATCCTTCAGATTTTTTTGTAGCCTTCCCCAATCTGTTTTGTAGCAATCCTGTGTCTGAGCTCTGCAGGCAGTTCCTTTGACCCCATTAATTGTTGCTTTTATTTGCATTGTCACTATGAGCCTTCCTATAGTCAGGTGTGTGCCTTCCCAAAATCATGTCCAATCAGCTTAATTTACCACAAATGCACTCCAATCAAGGTGTAGAAATGTCTCAGCAGCAATCAAGTAAAATCAGATCAGAAGTGTTGTTGCAAAAGCTCTGAATACTTATGTAAATGGGATATTTTATTTAAAAAATCAGCCCTGGTCAACGTAACAGTTATTATTGGGAAATTGAAGCATCAAGCACCATGACCAACAAAACCTCGTTCATATGGTGCAATGCATAGCATGTTAAATATTTCCTGCATTACACAAGCTACAAAATCTGTATAAAACAATCTGGAGCATGTTCTATAACATGTTCTATAAAGTTATGATTCATGCGTTGTCATCTGGTAGTTTGATAGCTTAATCTGAGTTTGATGAATGTCATGAGGAAGAATTCTCCTAGAATACGTAGCTACACGAGCAAAGTTTGGTGGTGAAGCTACAGTATAGAAATACAAATACAAATGCTCTCTGCTTAAAGGAGCGCAGATTCCCTCAGATACACCACAAAATCTTGTGGAAAGGCTTTCCAGAAGAGCAAAGGCTACTACCAATGCAAGAGCAACTCCATTTTAAAGGTCATGGTTTTGAAATGTCCAAAAAGCTCAGTGTGATGGCCTGATGTCCACCTGCTTTTGGCCATGAATTGCGTCGCACTGTAACTAGATTTCAGTGATTTACAAATCATTTCTATCTTGAACACACACAATGCAAAGGGCGTTCAAATAATTAAAAAGAAAAGAAACTGGACAGTGGAGATAGTGGTACATGTTGCAATTTCTCCTGTAAGATGTGGATTATACAGGAGCGTCTGCACGTGTGTTTTTAATTCTCTTTCTATAGTTTTAAGTTGTAGTTGTTGTTTGCATAAGTACGTGTATTATTTAAGTCCCATTCAGCATTTTCCTCTACTCTTAACACATCTGTAAGGAATGCACCACAGTCACAGTCACCGCCATTGCTCTGCCCCCACATTGTGTTCACATGTGTCTCATGTGTCACCCCACCCAATAATTATTGTCCCTAAGGTGTTTCTCATTGCTCATCTGTGTATTTAAAGGTATTTAAAGCATTTGTTTTGGTGTTGCACTGACTGTCTGTACCTTGTTAGTTTTTTTCTTCTTGTTTTTAGTTTGACATTGATTGCTATGTTATTTGGTTTTTACTTGATTTACTATAAGCGAAAGTATGTATTTGTCATTGTGAACAGAAAATCACACTGTGCACCAAAATTGAAATGTGACTTCCTGCTGCTGAGAAAAGCAATCAGGAAAACATTACTTTCATTTGTAAGTTCATGTACAAGGGTTTTATTATAGGTCATTCTTATGCATTTCTTCTGAAATTTTCACAAATTTCAAAGGATGGCTGCTGCGATGAGACGATGCAGACGCTGTCCTGCTTCAGTGGCTGTTGGTTGGTTTAAACACAAATGGCTGTTTCATGGCTTAAACAAAATCATGTGTGTGTGTGTGTGTGTTTGTTTTGCTTTCTGTGCAGAACCAGAGGTGGTTTTGTAGCTCTCAGCCCCATCTCCCCTCAGGAGCTCTTCATGCAGCCTCTCAGCCCCGAGCCAGAGGAGCCAAATTACCGGCTACAGTACCACCCACAGCAAAGCACGGTAACTAACACACACACACACACGCGTGCGGACACACACACACACACACGCACACGCACACACACACATACACGCACACACACACACGTATACGCACACATACACATACACATACACACATACACACACACACACGCACACATACACGCACACGCACACACACACACACACACGCACACGCACACATACACACACACATGCGCGCACACGCACACA
Organism: Lepidarchus adonis; assembly: GCA_037576955.1. Classification (NCBI taxonomy): domain Eukaryota; kingdom Metazoa; phylum Chordata; class Actinopteri; order Characiformes; family Lepidarchidae; genus Lepidarchus; species Lepidarchus adonis. Next base: position 6,586 of record JBBIGC010009197.1, on the reverse strand, counting down.
CGCACACTCACACATACAAATACACACATACACAAACACACACGCACACACACACACACGCACACACACACACACACACACACCCACTTTACTTTACTTTACATCAGTAAATCTGATCACCCACAACATCTGTGGCTGTGTGTCATCACTTGAACAAAGGTGTTTGAGGACGTCAGAAAAGAATTGTTGATGCTCATAAAGCTGGAAAAGTTTATAAGACCTTCTAAGCAAGTGACGTCCTGTTGATGTTCATGAGCCCACCATCAGGAAAACATTGAACAGTAATGGTATGGATGGCCTGTTAGAAAGGAGAAAGCCACTGTTGTGCTGTAAGCTAAAGATTACACAGAAAAGGATACTGCTAGGCCAGTGTGAAGCTGCTGTTTGGGGGTTGGTGAAGCCAAAACTTTTTGGCTTATATCAATGTTACATTTGGAGAAAGGAAAACGGTGAAGGGAGTGTTTTAGTAGGGGCTGTTTTGTTGCATCTGGTCCTGGAAACCTTCCAACAATGATGGAACAATTAATTCTGTATTATATCGAAGAAATCCAAAGGAAAATGTCAAGACATCTGTCTGTGATCTGTGTCATCCAGCCAGACATCCTACACAATGAAGAGGTTCTACTAAAGAATGGTTAAAGAAGAGTGAAGTTATTAATCTGGATTGGCCAACTCAATATCCTGACCTTAATCAGGATTGTGGAAAGACCTAAAGCGAGTGGTTAGTGTGAGGAAACCTACCAATACCCAAGAGTTGAAGCTGTTCTTGAAAAGAATGGGCCAATATTCCTCTACAGGACAGATCAACAGTTACCACAAATGTTATTGCTGCACAAAAGGGTCACACCAAATCATGAAAGCATGATTCACTTACTTTGCTACACTCAATTATGTATATATTGTATAATTTTCTTTCAATAAATACATGGCCAAATATAATACTTTTTTCTTTACATTGTTTCAGATGATGTTTTATGTCACATTCATAAAAATTTAGAAAATTATACAGGGATCAGTGTAGTGGGACAGTTTTGTCCTTAAGGGGACAATGATACCAGGGCTGGGACTTGCCACCTCTTCTGGCAGATATCACAGCTTCAAATGCTTTTTAGAGCTAAAATCTTTCAATTCAAAAATTTCTGTTTAAATCAGGGGACTATTGGAGAGTGTATTTGTTGCGACATCTCTTCAAACCCGCCGTTTATTGGAAACGAGCATCAATAACAGACAGGATACTATTAGAAAATATACAGTATTAATTTTTGCTGAAAATATTGTGTATTTTTTTCCATGTCCTAGAGAGACTGTATTAACATCTTTTCAATTACAAAATCTGTTATTAATCAAGGGGTGTCTTTTGCATAAGACTGTATTTATATATGTAACCAGTTCAATTAATTTAAATCCCATTTTCAATTAAATAAAGTAATGTTTAACCCAGTGTGGATAATATGGGTATATTTGTGTTAATGTGTATAATATAAATGGTTGTTTTTGTCTGTTTTGTATCCTAATATCATTTTTCTAATCTACTAACTAACTAACATTTCCCAGCTGGTTTGTACTGCATGCAATTTGGTTCTCCAGCAGCCATCATTGCTTTAGTTCTCTTTATTAAGTGGTTATTGAAGTCAGCTTACTTCTCTATTCTGCATGATCCTCTTTAATCCCCCATTTTCTTTTACTTCTTCACTCGCTTGTTCATGTTCTTGTAAGTAGAATCTTTATTTTGACTTGACATCAGGTGATGCAGGTAATTTACAGGGTTTAAGTTCATATTAGTAACATTACCAATGTGAAGACACAGTAGCTTCCAGACTATACAGATTAGAGTGGATGCTTTGAGTCTGTTTCTAAAGGGCAAAGCAGATTTCTTTTAGTTTGTAAATCAGTTGCTCTTCAGTGGTTTTAGAGTTACTGAACACAACAAAAGCATGGTGGCATTACACTTTCACTGTAGTTTGCTGATGAACCGAGGATTTCGTGTGAACACATCCGTAACATGCAATGATTTTTTGCACAACACTGTTAAAATACTTTGTTTGGGCAGTTGGGATGAAGAAGAGTTTTAGCACATTCAGTGCACACACAGTCTTTTTTCTTTCTCATGCAGAACACAGGTTTTTAGTTAATTTTGCATGTGGTTTGTGTTCTTGACATAATCTTACACTTACTCTTAGTTGCCTAATTTCCACGCTAAAATTTTGCCTTCCTGTTGCTGCACTTCTGCTTTCCTCTCTGTGGTAGTCCTGCTTTCCTCTTCTCATCTTTAATTTGCTTTCTTCTAATGCTGACAGAGAGAAAGTCCAAAAATACAATAGTATTACAGGTTACAGCTGTTTAAGTGGTTGGGATTACAAGACAATCTGACAGTTATATCTGTGGCCCATTGTTGGACTGTGCTATAATGTCATTGCCCAATGTCAATGTCCTTCCTGCCTTCTCTCTCTCTAACTGAATAGGTGCCAGAGCACAGAGACTTTAGCAGCATGCTGCAGGTGCCGGAAAGAGCCGCATCTATCCGAGCCTCCTCTATGCCACGACTGGCTGTAGAGCCACAGGTACTGTGGCCGGGATTAGTGTGTATTAGTTCAGCTTGGAGTTGGCTTCTCTCACTCTCTCTCCTGTGTACATGGTGCTGGGTAATTGCAACCTAATCAGTGAAGCTTTCTTAGTTACTTACACAATTGTTATTCATTTATATTCTTCTTTTTGGACAGATTTTTGTTGCTAATTCATCCAACAGTTTTCAAGATTTTGACACTGAACCAACTCTGGAATGCCCACTCAGGAACAATGTGCTTGTGCACATATTTTTGATTGTTTTCATTTTTTTCTGATACTTCCCTATAGAAATGGCAGATTTAAGTATGAGCACCCATTTATTTCATCATGACACATGTGAACTAGCAACATCCTAGCAACCACTTACTGAAATACAAAAGCAAGCATCTAACATCAACATACAAGCCAAGAACACGCTAGTGATTACCAGATACCTTAACAACAAGATTGCAAAACACAAGCAGTAACAAAAACCACCCTGACAATGAGCTGGGAAAATATAAAAACTGCCTAGCAACACTAGCATCCCCCGTACCATAGCACCATAGCCATATATACAGCAAAAAAAAGGTTAGAAACATCCTAGCAACCACCCGCAAAACACCCCAGCCACACTCTAGCATCCACCTGACATGCTTCCTGGAACACCATAAGAACCAACTAGCAACACCTCAGCATCTACTGGAGATAGAAAACACCTAGCAACAACATGGAACACTTTAGCAACCACCTGGCATGCTTTAGCAACCACATATTTACAGAGTTTTGCATTTTTGCTTAAGCTGCAGAGTCTTTTTTTCAGGAAATGCACTCGTCACTTGTCAGGTCTGATATAACTGCTGAGAATGGTGTTTCTAGCTTTTTGTTGTATTTGTAGTGAAAGCTAGTGGTCTGAGCAGAGGAGAAAATCTAAAGCATAGTAGTCAGTAGACCCACTTCTACAGCAGTGAGAGCTGGGCTTATATGTTTGTGTGTATTGGTTTGTGTTTGTTCACTAGATGGAGGAGCAGGGGGTTGTTGGCTTCCGGTGCTTATTTCTTGTGTTTCTTGTGTGTGTGTGTGTGCGTGCGTCTGTGTGTGTGTGTGTGTGTGTGCATGTGTCTTGCAGACAAGCACTGACAGCAAGCTTATGAAGCGTTCATTTTCCACCATTGGTGATCAGTGTGTAAATGGTGTTTGGCAAGAAGAATTTTCCCTGGAGAGGGTCAGCCCTGACCGACTGGAGAGACCCAAACAAAGGAGCTTCAGAGGTCAGACTTTATAACCCTGCTTTAGAAATCATGTTTTGGACAAAACACCAACAAAATATCTTTTACAGTGTTCATCATGTTGAGGGTGTTCTCTTGACCAAATTTGTCAAATCTGCAGTATGACTGTGCAGATGTTTGTGGGCATACAGGTGTGTAGACATACAGGTACATGTGTGCTGGTATACAGATGTGCATGTGTGCAAGAATACAGGTTTGCAGATATGCATATGTACAAGTAAATGTGCAGGTGTTCAAAACTGTGTATCTAGATGTGTAGCGTAATAATCAGTATACAAAAAACATACAGATTTTGAGACGTGCATAAGTGTGCATATATAGATGTGCAGGTATATATGTAGACAAATGTACAGGTCTGCAGGTATACAATTGTTCATGTATGCATATGTTCAGGTGTGCAGAATTTAGAATTTTTTTATATCTTTATATGAATGTGACAACAACATCTGTATTTCATACAAATCCTAAAATTACAAAAAAGAAAACCTAGTTAAGAATATATCTTATTTTCCTTTAGAATATTCTGGTATAGTTCAGAATGTATTGATCCATCAATTAGGGCAAGACATCCAGGCCCATATGCAGCAAGACAGGCCCAAACACTCCTCATTTAAGGCAAAAGGTTATATTTTGGCTTCATCTGTCCACAAAAAATTCTTCCAGTATCCTACTGGTTTGCCCATATGATCTTCACTGACAAAGAAGCCAACAATCCATCATTTTAATGGCAGGTTTATTTTAACAGTGAGTGAAAGAATGTCAAAAGTAAAATCCAGAAAATCATGTTATATAAAATATAGATAAATTTGCATTTCATTGGGTGAAATGAGTATTTGATCCCCTACAAACCATTAAGAGTTCTGGCTCCCGCATACCGGTTAGATTTTCCTAATTTCAACACGTCACCCACATTACAGAGACCTGTCTCAACAAATCGCCTGTATAAAAGGCACCTGTCTACAGACTCAATCAATCAATCAGACTGTGACCTCTAAACTGAGAGCACGACCAAAGTGCTGTCTAAGGATGTCAAGGACAAGACTGTAGCCCTGCACAAGGCTGGAATGGGCTACAAAACCATAAACAAGAAGCTGGGTGAGACGGAGATAACTATTGGTGCAATTGTTTGAAAATGGAAGAAACACAAAATGACCATCAATCAACCTCTGTCTGGAGCTCCACGCAAGATCTCACCTGATCCTAAGGCAGCTGGGACCACAGTCACCAAGAAAACCATTGGTAACACACTACGCCATAATGGATTAAAATCCTGCAGTCTACCTGCTTAGGAAGGCACATGTGAAGGTCTGTCTGAAGTTTGCCAATGGACACCTGAATAATTCATAGAGTGCTTGGGAGAAGGTTCTGTGGTCAGATAAAAACCAAAACCCTGCTGAACTCATAATGCTTTGGGGGAGCTTTCTCTGCTCAGGACAACTTTGCCGCATTGATGGTTGGATAGGTCAACATACCGGAAAATTTTGAGTAACAACCTCCTTCCCTCTGCCTGGACACTGAAAATGGTTGGTGGATGGGTCTTCCAGGACAACAATGACACAAAGCATACATCCAAGGCAACAAAGGAGTGGTTCAAGAAGAAGTGCCTTAAGGTCATGAAGTGAGCTAACCAGTCTCTGCATCTTAATCCCATAGAAAAACTGTTGAGGGAGCTGAAGCTTTGAGTTGCCAAGAGACAGCCTCAAAACCTTAATGATTTATAGCTGATCTGTAAAGAGAAGTGAACCAAAATTCCTCCTGCTGTGTGTGCAAACCTGGTCATCAACTACACCATAGAAAGAACAAGGGTTTTGCCACCAAATAATATGTCTTTTTTTTGCTAAAAATCAAATACTTATTTTTACTCAATGAAACACAAATAAATGTATATATCTTATATAATGTGATTTTCTGGATTTTCTTTTTGATATTCTATCTCTTACTGTTAAAATAATGGACTGTTCTTTGTCAGTGGGCAAACTTACAATATTTTTACACATTTTTATGAACCAGCCATGAAAAAAAATCTGTTATAACTCCTGGCAATGGCGCGAGAAGAGGTCAAAGGAAAGAGAATAGAGCAGTTTGTAGTAAAGAATTCTCTAGAGTGACTGAAGTTTCTGTCAAAAACATTAAAGTGAGGACTGAAGTCTGTATGTAGGGTTGTTTAAAATGTCTGAAACCGTTGTAGGTTAAGTTATATTTCTGAAAGAAACATTGTGGTAAACTGCATAATAACTGCTTATGTCTAGTAGCAGATATATTTATAAGCATGTCTTTATTGTACTGTAGGAACATTTGTAGTTTTACTAAACAGCGGAGATGAATTCAAATGACTATACAGCTAAACAGGGCAATAACACTGGAGTTTAACCTAATCTGACACCCCAGTCGTCATTTCTTTCTGTGCACAGTGGTCATAATCAACTAGCTGAGTCTATATCTCGTGTTTGGCGCATTTATGAGCAGCAGTATATTTCTAGACCCAGTATAATTATTGATGTAATATCCATGTTTATATTCATTCTTCTTATTGTAGTTACAGTGCATCTCAACTATTTTTTATGCTGCAAATGTTCTAACACATATTTCCACTAAAAGTGGGTCAGTTACAACAAATGAATGTTTGGAAGTGTTTTTCTGTTATCAGGGGATTTCCAATCCTAGGTTTTTATAATGAATCTAAATGTAAAATAAAATAAAATATGTGTGTGTGTGTGTGTGTGTGTGTGTGTGTGTGTGTGTGTGTGTGTGTG
>JBBIGC010009179.1:0-13357 GCA_037576955.1 Lepidarchus adonis | reverse complement strand
TTGCACACACTGTAGCTGGTATTTTGGCTCATTCTTCCATGCAGATCTTCTCAGGAGCTGTGATGTTTTGGGGCTGTTGCTGGGCAACACATACTTTCAACTCCCTCCAAAGATTCTCTATTGGATTGAAGTTGGAGACTGGCTAGTCAACTCCAGAACCTTGAAATGTTTTTTATGTAGTCACTCCTGGGTTAGGGTTAGGGTTAGTTGTGTTTGGGAGCATTGTCATGCTGGAAGATCAGCCACATTTCATCTTCAATGCTCTCACTGATGTAAGGAAGGTTTTGCCCAAAATCTCACGACACATGATCCCATTCATTCTTTCCTTAATATGGATCAGTCATCCTTTTCCCTTTGCAGAAAAGCAGCACCAAAGCATAATGTTTCCACTGCCAACCTTCACAGTGGGTATGGAGTTCTTGGGATGCAACTCAGCATTCTTCCCCCTCCAAATATGGCATTGATACCAAAGAGTTCCATTTGGTCTCATCTGACTACATGACATTTTCCCAATCCTCCTCTGGATCATGCAGATGGTCTCTGGCAAACTTTAGATTGTTTTGAACACATGCTGGCTTTAGCAGGATTTTAATCCATGACGTTAGTGTGTGATTAGTGATTTTCGATCATTGTGAATACACCACTGCACACAGTGCACCACAACAACAAAGGAAATTTGTCCTCTCCATCACACGTGCATCAACAGCCCAGGGAGCAGTGAAGTGGGGACGGTACCTTGCTCAAAGGTTACCTCAGTGGTGCCCGGGCTGGGACTTGAACCTGCGACTCTCAGATCTCAGGGGCAAAGTCCTAACCACTAGGCCTAGTATCACACTGGTTAGTGTGTTACTAATAGTAACCTTTGTTACTGTGGTCCCAGCTGCCTTCGGGGCATTGACCAGTTCCCCCGTGTAGTTCTGGGCAGTTTCCTCACTTTTCTCAAGATTATTTGTACCCCACGAAGTGAGCTCTTGCAAGGAGCCCTAGGCCGAGGGAGATTGTCAGTGATCTTGTATTTATTCCATTATCTAATAATTGCTCCAACAGTTAATCTCACCAAGCTGCTTGCGTCTGTTTGAGTGGCTCATCCCAGTCTTGTGCAGGTGGACAATCTTGTCTCTGGTGTCGTTAGACAGCGCTCTGGTCTTGGCCATGGTGGAGGTTGGAGTCTAACTGTTTAAAGGTGTGGAGAGGTGTCTTTTATACAGATAACGAGTTCAAACAGGTGCCATTAATACAGGTAACGAGTGGAGGATAGAAGAGCTTAAAGAAGTAGTAACAGGTTTGTGAGGGTCAGAATTCTTGCTTGTTTGTAAGTGCTAAATATGTATTTTTATGTCAATTTTATGAGAGTCATTGCTGATCATCTGTTTGCATCTTCTTAAGTCTGCTTAATCTGTGTCAGCTTTTATGGCTGTTGATGGTTTTTCTCTGGTTTTAAATTTCTTTTATCCTCTTCTTACAGTTTTTCCAACTCTCTGAGCAATCTGTCCTGCACCTTCGTGCTTTACCAGCTTATCCTGAAGATGAGCTCATGTTACAGGTACAGTGCAATTCCCAACATGCATGTATTTGTAGCGTCATCATCAGTTCTGGTCCTGCAGGTTCAGAGCTTAGCTTTTTGATTTGTCTTGCTCCAACACATCTAAATTCAAAACAGCAGTCAGTTAAACTGCGGAAACTGTGAGCAATTAAATAACAAAACTGTGTACCATGACAACAGTACCAGAAATGATGAAGTCTTTAAATATATCAGTGCATATTTTTTTTATTATTATTTTTATTTATTTATTTATTTATTTATTTATTTATTTATTTATTTATTTATTTATTGCAAATTACATTCAAGTTGGTCATCCAAAACATTTATACATCAAATTATAACATTAGAAAAACTAGAATTTCAATCTAAATTAATGATTGAAGAGGTGATAAAGTAAGAAATGTTCCACATTTTTCAGGAAAGAAAAAAAACAAAATTGATGGCTGTGCATTTTCACATATTTTTCACAAGCCACAAACCAGCTCTAACATGTGATGCACTTGATGTTTGAAGCCAGCATTGACCACTGAGGAAGCTTCTTGTTTTTAGAGTTGTTGCAAAAGAGTGCAGAACGCACATCTCTGTTTTAGTCCAGATTGTTTTTAATGCACTTTAGCACCAAAGTCTAGTTCACTGGATTTTTCCCTGAATATGATTGCTGTAGCCAGGCATTCACACAGTGTACTGAACTGTTAAATAGAGGCATCTAAGGATTGGTCAAAAGTCATGTAGGTTTGTGAAAAGGTTGGTCGTACTGAAACTGAACTGAAAAAAGAAGCTTCCTTATTCTGATATTGTATGTGCAATACTGCGCATTTTTTAGAATGGGGAACTGTGTTGCGTTATGATATTTTGTATATGTACCTACTGCTTTCCGGTGTTAGAATGGGTCTGAAAACTTGTCACTTGTTCCACAGTAGGGCTTGACCTTGAGGCTCCACAATAAAGCACTAAGACAACCTTTTACACAAAAAGTTGTTTGTAAAAAGATTATTTGTGTTCAAATTGACTCATTTAGCCACCACACAAGAGAGATGTTTTGACATGTGATTTAGAAATGTACATAAGAAATAAGAACAAGAACTATATATTCAGAAATATGGAAAATACAAAAAAAACATGAAAAAGAAGTCCCTTCCCATCTGCCTTTATTTATATTGCTGTCTCACTGTGGCTCAGTTGTTACATGATGAAATGTCACATTAAAAGTCATACTTTTCAGTTCATTCACAGTTCATTCAAAGTTCTGTTTAACTAAAAGCAAAGCATAAATAATCAAATCTGCACATAGATACATCTCTTGCGGTGTACTTAGGTTTTGTTATTGCTGGGTACAGATTATTTCACAGTGTGTCTCACGAGCCAGAACTAACATGTAGTTGGTTCATTAGGAGCGGATGATGAAAACGGTGCCTAATCCAAAAGCCGTCACAAAGGCTCTTCTGAACAGCCAAGTAACTGATCAAGCGAACACCTTCCTGGAACTGGCACATAAGCAGGCAGATCAACTGTCTCACCCAATGACTACAGGCAATGAGAACATGGTTCTGTAATTGACTTATTGTTCTAGTAAAACAATGAACTCCTGTTTTGCTGTCAACTTATTCTTGCAGTTGTGTCCGTGGACATATAAATGATAACAACATAACTACATGTGTTTAAACAAAAGTAGTTGATTATTTTCAAATCACATGTATGTAATTAAAACCTTACATAAAGAAAGAATAAATGTTATTCTGCAATTCCTCCAGTCTACTCTTGCCTCTTTCAAAATGTACTACACTTGTGTTTTGTACATGTTTCACAAGCTTTTTGTCTTGAAATGTTGAGCTACTGTTGTGTTATTGTACCAAATTGGATTAAAAATGCGATCTGAAAGAGAATGTTTACATCAGTTTATTTGTTGCACTCTATTAACCATATTCGTGCATATTCGTCGCTATGGTTACCCATCGGAGCACACCTGGAGCAGTGGGCATTATTATAATGCCCGGAGAGCAGTATGGGGTTAGGTGCCTTCCTCAAGGGCACATAAGTCTGTTGGAGTTTTCGATTTCTCGAACCATTAGGCCGTGGCTGACCCTCAACCTAAATTGCTGAGATGGTGATGAAATCAGTCCACATCATCTCCAATGAGATGAAATCAGTCCACATCACAGAAATCCAAAAGGTACCAGAATACATAAAAGGTTTTACACAAAATACACAAAAAATGTTTTCTGTAAAAATTGTGAGCTTTGGCGACACACAATAACTCTCCGTCAGAATGCAGAGGTTTCACTTGTGTGTTGATAACCCACCTCGCCAGCAAACCACAATTGTTGATTCAAGCTCATGACCTTGCACAGAGTGAGTGATATCTAATATTTTTTGTCAAAGTCATTTTATTCCTGTGTTGTGTCCATTTGTTTATGAACTTGAAAGCTTTCAAAAAACTGCTCACAAAGAGTCAAACTTTAATGCCCATACAAAAGTATGTTTGTAATGCCCACACTGAAAAGTATATGTTTGTGGTGTATGTTCACCAACCCTGTGGGTTTGGTCCGTTTCAGTATTTCCGGCTCTAGACTTACACATATTCTCCAAAATAGGAAATAACCGTGGTGGTAAATAATGCAGCATAGCTGTTTCTGTCAATATACAGAATATTTCTTAAACACATGCATAGACTCTTCATAGGATTTTGTTTGTTATGAAGGAAGATAATTGCTCGTTGTTTGGTTTTGCAGTACACTCCGACTGCACACTGCATTTACAATGTGGGTTCTGGATTGAGTGGGCAATATTTTCTTTTTAAATATATATATATATATAATGTGTGTGTGTGTATATACTGTATATATTTTTAATCCCTTACCGTGCATAAATGAAATACAGCAATTTGGACAGGGTTTGGGAGTAAAAGAACAACTAAACAAATGTTGGAATATTTACATAAACAGGTTTCTTAACTTTAATACTCTTGTTGATTTCAAGTTGGATGCATTTGTACTGTTTTTTGAGCAAGATGGCTCTGACTTTTTGTTAAAGTAGAAGGTCCATGCACCCTGCTAGTGGTAAATTCTTGGGATTAATTATTTACACTCTTGGAAGAGAAAACGACGGAAATTCACAGAAAGTGAAGTGATCCTAAGGTCCATGTGGTCTGTATGTGCCCACTGTCTGCATTCCAGGAACTTCCACGTGCCATGTTCCTGGATGGACTGGCTGTGAAGAACCCTTCCCTTGGTTTAATTGCAGCATTGTCAAGAGACCGCCCTGTAACAAATCTGCCAGCACTCTGTTAGAACTGCGAGTCTCTTCGTCGTAAGGACTTTCTACGCAGAGACTCCGACATGTCCTCGTTGAAGATTCGCTCGATTGTTGAGAAGAGCGAATCGCGGACAGTGCGACGCAGTCCGCGAGCAACGAATGCATACAGGACTGGGTTGAGAGCACACTTGAGGTACACTAAGAACAGGGATGCGTATGCCCCCTCTAATGCCCCCTGGTGAAGTCTTTTCCACTCTTTCCTGGCAGACAATGCTTTCAGAAAGCGGCAGATGAAGTATGGCACCCAGCAGGTTAGGAACAGGAGCATGGTCAGGAAAAGAATCCGGTACAGGCGGTTGAGTTTCTGCGTCGTGTAAACAGATCCCGTTGGAGACGTTGGGGAAGAGATTGGCGTGGTGGGGGTAATCGTCCCTCTCTCAGCCTTTCCCGCACAGAGGATAACAGCAAGGTTGCAGAAGATGAAAATCAGCAATGGAAGCAGGAAACCCACTACGGTCTCCAGCACGACCAAGGCAGTCCCGGCCTCTTTGGCAATCTCCATGCACTGCGTCCTGTTATGCCAAGGCACGAGCCCGCTCGCCGTGATGTAGGGCACGGACAGGGCGGCAGCAGTAACCCACAGCACAGCGCAGATTAATGGCACAACCCAGCGTGGGCGCCTCAGCCGAGCCCAGACGGGCCGTAGCAAGCACAAGCACCGTTCCAGCGCCACTGCGCACAGCAAGAAGGCGGCTGCGTATAGTCCCAGGCAGCGTAGAAACATGATCAACTGGCACACAGGCTTGCCGAAGGGCCAGTTGAAGTGGTCTGCTAGATATCCCAGCATAAGTGGTGTGCGCAGCAGGAGCACAAGATCAGCCAGTGCTAAATTCACCACATATACCCGGAAGCTTCCGGCACCTTGTGTTTCGCCACCTACTGCTCCACTCCGTCGTCTTCTGCGTAATCCCAGCACCCAAACCACCAGGCCATTCAGTACAACGCCCACCACAAAGATCAACAGAGTCGCCACCATCTGGCTCACTCGTGCTGCCTCACTCGGGAAGAATGAGTAGGAGCTGTTGGAACTAGACTGTTCACCAGCCATCGAGTCACTGATGGAAATAAACACAGGACAGATCAGTGGCACAAATATTATTAGTATTATACACTTCAAGGGATGGGCAACTCGGGACCTGAAGGGCCAGCGTCCAGCACAGTTTTGTGATCTCCCTGTTTAAATACTCAGGTTCAGTGAGTGTGTTTGCTGGACACTGACTCCGCAGGGCTTGATGTGGGCTCCCCTCCTTTAAAACATTTTCTTGTATTTTATTTTGTTGGTGTGTTTTTAGTACATGATCCCAGATGAACATAATATTTGTCTAGGATCAATATGTGTAGCTAAGGCCCTGTCCACATGTAGCCAGGTATTTTTGAAAATGTAGCTTTTTCTATGCATTTTTTGAGCTTTCGCGTAGATTAGGAAAACGTAGATTTTTGTCGCACCGTGCACCATCTTTGTTTATATTACAAAAACTGTAATGATTCCCCCACCACTTGGGCAAAAGCCTTCTGAATGGCCGACGTTGTCACGCCACCTACTGCTTTGGCTTTTGACTGCGTTCATCAGTGTTTTTTGTGTTTGTGTGTGGACAGAGATATTTTCAAAACCGTACATCTTCCTCTCTTTTGACGTCACACTGTATGTCGTGGTTGTATACATGAGCGAGGTGAATTTCTGCAAAAACCGATGCAGACACAATACTGTCACTCGTAACCTTGCTATTAGGACTTTTTCCATGCTTCTCCATGCACAGTGAGCAAGGCACCTAACCCCCAATTGCTCACCATGTACGTCACTCTGGATAAGAGCGTCTGCCAAATACTGTAAATGTAAATAAAGGACACTTTGAGGCACCAGAGTGAGCTTTAGAGGTCACTACTATATTCAAAACAGACATCGTTGAAGCAGTAATGACTTCCACCTGTCAAGGCTTCTGATTGGCTGACACGGTTTAGGGTTCACCTAAACAGACTACACCTGCTACTGCGGTTTTATTTGACATACATTTGTGTGTGGGCAGAGATATTTTCAAACCCTTGCTAGTGTGATTTTGTTTTAAACAACTAAAATGAAAAATCAATGTTTTCAAAAATACCGGCTACATGTGGAAAGTTTGCATGGGTTTATGTGCCTAAAAACTGTATTTTCTTACCCGTAGTCTTTTTATCTTTTGGAATTGGCAAAACAGAATGTTTTTGTTACTGCGTGATATCTGGTGATATCTGCTGATAATTGTGCCCAATTGAAATAACACACCCTTTTGGCTGGTTCAGATCTGTTCACACTTTTTTTTAACAAAGCTCAAATGGGGTAGAACAGTATATTGGTAAATTAGTTGCAAATTTTCTCATGGGTAACAGGAAAACCATGGTACGTGACATGAAAAGCTGCCATGCAGTATCAGCATACTTGAAGAACTCTGTGGTTATGGTTGTGATATTTGACCACAGAGGGAGGAAGCACACCCAAGCGGCGGAACTTGTGAGTTTTACATTAAATATGGGCCTCCCAATGTTGGACTTTTCAAACTTTTCATTAACTTTGCTTCTGGAAATGTTTACAAATGCACAATGGCATGAAAGTGCATAAGCACATTATATATACAGCAATCCCTTGCATTGAAAAGCTTTGACCCTTTAGGACGGTTTGTTTCTGTAATGTCGAAAATGCATTTCCTGAAGCAGAGGTGTCAGGTTAATGGAATGCTGGCCCTTATCGCCTCAGGCTCCAGCAGCTACCAGCGGAACGGTCCTGCCATTCAGAGCCTGCCCACACCTATCCAAGACACATGCATGGTATGAACACACCTTAGCACTCTACCTAGACACTTTCCTCTTGTAATTTACAACAAACTCACTTTGCTTTATCTTCTGACACAAAATGATTAGCTTCTGTGGGATAACCAGATGTGATGCTTACCTGTTGCTGAGGAGGTCAACCAGCTGGCACGGACATGGACTTGATGAGGGAGAGCAGCCTCCAAGGTGTTTGTGAGTGCAGAAAGTGGTGAGTGCTGGTATTTGAAACTATTTGAGAGGGAGGGTTTCCTCTGGTCCTGTCGGAGGATACAGAAGGGGTGTGTTTAAGAAAGCATGGGCTCTTTCTCTTTTGAAATGTTGCACCATTCTGATTGCAACAGAGAAGGACATAGTTCTCTGTATGTGCCAACTGTTAATACAGTCACACTGATAAGCCACATCTGTTCATGGGGGTGTTTGTCATTTAAGTGTCATTGTAACTTTAAAAGAGAATACAATTATTTTTTTTACTTTTATGTAAAAATACTTTATCCTAAATCACTGAGGAGTGTTTCAATTGAAATATTAAATAAGTAAAAAATAAATAAAGATAATAAAAATAAAAATCAAACCAAATCTAAATGTTTTTTGTGTGTAAAAAAAGAACAAGACAGGTTTGGTGATTTCAGAATCCGAATCAGAAAAACTTTATTGTCCCTAAGGAAATTGCTTATGTAGCGACTGCAACATAGAGACAGTGACAAAAAAATAAAATCAAATAAACAAATGAACAAATGGAATGCAATGCTTCCACGAGGAGAACTCTGTAAATGGTAACAGAACACATTGACAACATTGAAACATGTACTGTTCACCGTATTTAATTTTATTTGTATTGATCCTAATATTAATGATCTGAAAAAATAAAAATGGTTACTGCCTGTCTCAGTAACTCTGACATTTACACATCTCTCTGGGGTCTGAGACTTTTGCACAGTACTATACTCAACGTTGCATTTGAAGTTTGTGATATGGCCAAGACCTTGTTCTTCTTTTGTGGCACAGGGAAAATTGGAAAGGAAGTCAACAGCCACAAAGACGGCTTCAGATACCCCTATATGTAATACACTGTCTGATTTCAAGTTGAATCAAACTAATATGTTATTGTGGTCGACCAATTTTGGTAGTATTGTATCATCACCCCTGTGGCAATACCCACTCTATTACTTAACATTTTTAAGCTTTTATTTCATAAAAATGAGAAAATTAGTTTTCCATTATATGAGCTATTTAAACATGGCTCAAGATGACTACCTCTATCTTATAGTAGTGCTGAACTATATATAATAATATTTACAGTGGCTTAAGAAAGTATTCAGACCCTCACTTTTAAATGATTCTTTTTCTCCTTAATCTACACTCAGTTCCCCATAAAGACAAAGTCGAAACAGAATTACATAATTTGTACATTTATTTAAAAAACTGATACAGCATTCTTGGTCACTGCTGAGGTGTTTCTATACCTTGATTGGACTACCTATGGTAAATTTAATTGATTGGACATTGAAGCACTTATAGCACTTAATGTCAGCTGAAGCTGAAGCACCTATGACAAAGAAGAATGTCCTGGACTCTTTAACACTCCTAGATATGAATAGACCATGTTGTTTATGCTGTAACACTTATCATTTGTATAGACTTAATCATAAGCCCTTAATGGTAACGTAGAATATGTTTCTCTTTCAGATAATAATGTTATAGCACTTATTTGCACTGTTGTAGCACCCACACTGTTTTCTAAGACTAAGAAGAATGTGTTAAACTCCACCTGCAGAGCTCAGAGGCAGGTCTGGGGAAGGCTGGAAGAAGTTTGGCACAACCAAGAGTTGGCCACATGGCAAAACTGAGCAATCGGAGGGGAAGGGCCTTAGTGAGAGAGGTGTCCAATAACCTGATAGTCACTCTGACTGAGCTCCACAGATCCTGTGTGGAGTTAGGACCAAGTTTCAGAAAGACAACCATAACTGCAGCCCTTTACTGATCTTGGCTTTATGGCACAGTGGCAAGATGGAAGCCTGAAACACACACAAACAAGCAATTCTCTGGTCTGATAAACCAAAGACTGATCTGTTTTTACTCCATTCTAAATGCTGCCCAATACCATTCCAGCAGTGAAGCATGGTGGTGGCAGCGTCATGCTGTGGGGATATTTTTCAGCAACAGGGCCTTAGAAACTGGTCAGTGACAAGGGAAAGCTGAATGGAGCAGATGTCCTCTATGAAAACATGTTCCACAGTGCTCAGGACCTCAGACTGGGCTTATCTTCAAACACAACAATGACCCAAAGCTCACATTGAATATGACACAGGACTGGCTTAGGGACACCTCTGAATATCCCAGTCAGAACCCTGACTTGAACCCTATGAAGCATCTTTGGAGAGTCCTGAAAATGGCAGTTTTTCCATCCAACCTGACTGAACTTGAGAGGATCTGCAGAGATGAAGGCTGAAATCATCCCCCAGCCCAGGTGTACAGAGCTTGTTGCATCATAGCCAAAATAGTGCTTCAACTAAGTGCTAAGGGTGTGAATACTTATGTAAATATGGAACTGAGTGTATAAATAATGAGGAAAAAAAGAATTTAAGTGATTGTAGCATCAGGCCGAAACAAAATTGAAAAAAGGAAATGGCTGTGAATACTTTGTGAAGCCATGTTCTATATTTTTTTCAATCAGTGTTCAGTGGAATTGTTACATTAGGATCATCATAAAACTGCTTGGGAAACATCTATGTGAACTATTTTAATGGACAGGGACTCCCAATAGTCTAATTGGTTTTATCCTAAGGGCCACCAATCTTCTGAGATTCAGCCATTCTATGTTGCAGAGCTGAAGTGATGGAGAAATATGTGACCAACAGCTGGTGGTGGATTAAACATTGTATAAGTGTGTCTGGGACTTTTGTTGGAAAAGTGGATTTTATCATTTCAGGCTTTCAGTTTCTGCCTAATGTAAAATAGGTATGTAGGTAAATAAGTAATTTAAAATACATTTTATTGCAAGAAACATTTGCCCACATGCTGCAGTTATTTGGGTTCCTTATTTTGACTTTGTACATGTACTGAGGTTGAAAAAAGGCTTTTGGACTTCTAGGCTCAAGGCTTCAGTACAGTGCAAAAGTCATGGAAGGTTTCGTGACAGAAAAAGTATTTTTGCCTGTAGAAACACTAAATAATAATAATAGTCAAGGACAAAAAAACAAATATTCTACAATTTGATCTGATTTCTAATTTTTTGACGCTTACAAAATGAAAGGGTTTGTTTGAAAATTTATTTATTCAGGCTTGAGCAATTGTTGATTTAGAACGTACTGTCAAAAATGACATTGCATGGAAGGAGGTATTTGTGATGCAGACTAAAGACAAGGAAAAACCTCATACCAACTCTGAAGCATGGTGGTGGAAGTGTTATGGTTTTGGGTTACTGTGTTGCTTTAGGAACGTGAAAGCTTGCAGGCTAGAATTCAGCTATGAATTCTACATCATATCAATGTGAGGCCAGCTGCACACTAGCAGATCCACCAGATCCAATGGTTCGAAAAGTAGTTTTTTAAAAAGCCATTGGAATATGTGGGATTTTTAAAATGACAGGGTTTCTGCAAAATACTTAAAATTTTGCATTGAAGAATTTTTTTAAAGCTACGTTTCCTTGTGGTTTGGTTTAAAAAAAAGTCACTTTTATCTGTAGCCACCATATCAAGGGAGACGAAGTGTTCTTCAGATATGTTGAAAAAGCTATTTTCTTGGGGGGTTTCCATGCTAACTTTTTTCACCTTCCTGCACAGTTTAGTGGAAACCTGTGTAGTTTTAGCAGTGACACTGGTTAGCTGTTTGACCTATGCCCATTAATGTGAAGCTATAAAACTTATTCTGGATCGCGAACTTATGGGGTCCTTCAGCTCGAACCCTATTTACACTTTATCAGCCAATTTGCAAAGAATCGCATTGCTGATACAGCAAGCACAGATGTGGCATCCTGTTTGTGATTTTATCATGCATTTATCAAACTATCAAGATTATTTTTCTTTTTCACACGTTGGGCCCTTAGAGTGCAAAAACTTCACCCACGGATGTTCACTTTGTTAGACATTTGTCATTCACTTCCTCAGGTCAGTTGTTCTGCGGTAGTTTCACCATAATTTTGTTGACATTACTAGGTTCCTCTAATTCACAGCCAGATTTAAATGTGAGTTGCTGCTGCGTTGCAAAGATTCCTCTTTAATGTAGCACATCACACATTTGTGGAGGAGCTGTGTGAAGTATGAATTCTGAACTGGAGCAAAAAACACTGAAGTAGAGGTGGGCGATACGGCAAAAATATTAATATTAATAATAATTTTTTGGATACATGATATGCCACAATATTTATTTTTTAATAATCTTTTAAGATGGAACAACTGAAAAAGAGCAGACAGGGCCGTATTTATGAAAATATTTTAAAAGGTAAAATTAGTACGAATGATATTTATTCTGTTTATCAGACACAAGTAGAACTCTTTGAAATGAAAGTCGATTTCAAAATTCACACAGAAAATCATATTGTCCACAATTTATCACAATAACAATAAATATCATGATATTACCTGGCACTGCACTGAAGATCCCACTGCACTATCCACCAGTTGTCAAACAGTACATGGGTTGTGTCATTGCTTTCCATAACCAACAGGTGGCAGTGCCTCTCCGTTTTATGATTCTTTTCATGATTTTTTTTTTTTTTGCAAAACACACACATTAATATCAAGGCAGGGGATGCTTTTATATATCACTTTTCATTATCTTGCAGGTGAGAAGGGGCTGTATTACTCAGATACTCCGCTGTGGAGGAATTTGGACCTGTGTTGCCAGCGGGACAGCAGGGGGTGCAGTTCTTAAAGGAATACTGGAAGGGAAAGTCCTGCTCTGAAACAGATGGACCTGGCAGATGGCAAGTTCTTGCGGCTGAGAAAGACCATAATTCCAAATCTTCTAAGAGTGAGCTTTTAAATCTCATTGAGGAAGAAAGATCTCTGTTATGTGTATTAAAGCTAAAAACGAGGTCAGGAGGGTCTAAAGTGCGTCCTGTAGTGAACTGGGGGCTCTCATTGTTCACTGTCATAATGAGCTGATTCAGTGTTGCTGATGCAGGTGAGAAGAAGGTAAATCTTTTGTGCGGGAAATAATCCTTAGGTTGAATTTCTGTCTGTCTGTCTATCTTCCTGTCTGTGTATCTATCCATCTGTATGTCTGTCTGTCTTCCTGTCTCTTTCTTTATCTGTCTGTCTATCTATCTATGATGGCAGTAGAAAACGATGCCAAAAGAGCGATCAGGATTTCATAATACAAGATGATCAGAAGAATATCTATAATAATAAATAAGACTCATAATTGCAATATTTTTCTCTTTCAGAATAGAGGTTATGCATCTCTATACTCAAGCACTGCACTCCACTCCACAAAGGTCACAGCAACAAGCCAAACATCTTGAGAGATGTTGATGTAGACTTGTAGTGAATGTTTAATGGAATATTTTATGCTCTCATTTTAACATGCTTGGACTGTTGGATTCTGAGCAGAGGTGGCATCATGTGTGTTGTTCTGCATGTCCACCATGTGCTGTGTTTATTTATATGTGTGTACCTTCTTGTGGTCCTATTTAATGTGCTGCACCATGGGTCCAATGACCATCAAGTGCAATAGACTAATGTATGTGTGCGCGTGGGT
>JBBIGC010009171.1:0-13357 GCA_037576955.1 Lepidarchus adonis | reverse complement strand
CCTCTCTCTCTATCTCTCTCTCTCTCTCTCTCTCTCTCTCTCTCTCCTTTGCTACATACCTTCTGTTTATCTTGTTATATTACTCAAAAATGATATCTCTTACCGCTGCTCTCTAAACTCTGATATGTAATTACTTTCCCTTCTTCTATAATTGTTATAGGTCAAGTGATGTTCAACCATCAAACTGAAGGTGTCTCAGCTATTGATTCCCAATAAGTACTGTAGTTATAAGGGATTAGCACCTTTGCCCCTATTTTAAATGAAATGTATGATTTCTGTTATTAGAAAGCTCTTCAGTCCTTCGATATGGTTTATGTTTATAATGTTTATAATGTTGTCAGTTCAAGCAGATGACTCTGTCCAGACTGATTCTTCTAGGCTAAGGCAGACTTAAGGCAGACTTAGACAGTGACTACAGATTAGATTGGAGAAATCGATCAATGAGACTGAACAAGATCATTGGCCTATGTCTGAATTAGATTTGGAATGAGTCCTTCACTCCTTCATGGATATATGGTATTGGATGAATTGGATGAAGCATATCTTATGATGACTCTTTTTGCCTGCATGCCTGAATGGTATAGACCTGAGACATAGAGAAAAAGTTGATTGAAGATTGGCATGCAAGCCATTTTAGTCTATTTTATTTTACTGTAACTTATCAGTGTTTCTGTCTCTCACAAGAACGGCTGTAATAAGGGCTCATGAAAAACTGAATTTAACTAAAAGTTAATCTAGTATTTATATGGAAACTAGGCTTCAGAACAGCCTGTTTTGAATTCTTCAGGGTCAAAACTGAACTCAGTGAAGTCATTGTTGTTGCACAGTTTAGACCAGGATGCTTTGTACATGCAGCCAGTAGGAACAGAAGCCATTCTCATATATTAGTTTTAAATACACAGTAAAAATCAATATGTTAAATCAAGGGATCAAGGGAGGTTGAAAACAGTCCTGAACAACTGAATTACTATTGTTTTTGCTTTATAGCACCATAAAACATTCTAAGTATATGTCAGTAAGAAAGGCTGTATAAATCACTATTTACAGTTTTAAAGAAAAGTGTAATGCATATTTTACTCTGTCTCATATATTTTGCTGAACTATTTCTTTATTGATTTGAGAGCTGTCAGTTTGCTGTTAGGTTATAAACTGAGAGTTTATTATTTTGATTTAATGAAAACTTTGCTGCTTAAATAGATCCAACAGAACAAAGCCATTTTGGCAGCAAAAGTACTGAATGTATACTTGGTAGCTCAAATCTCTGGATGTTGTATCTGGCCTCTTGTGCCGCTGATTCTAAACCTGTATCATCTGCATGATCTAAGAAGCCATCTGGTGGCTCTTGCTATATGAGCTACTGCTTGAGCGACTTGATAACTAGTCATATGGACGGCTCAGGCAGCTTTTCTCTCCTTATATTGTACAGGGCTGGCCGTGTGGTGGGCTTATAGGATATATACACTGTTGATGGATGTGCACTGACTTTTATCAAGTATATGTAGGTAACGACCCAAAGTCAGACTTTGGTAATGACAGCTGCATCTATATGGCAGTTTACATTATAGTAAAGGTTTGCTGGCAAAGTTCAAGATACAAGGAGTGCAATGTCTATGATTGTCTTCTTCCTTTCCAATTGCCCAATGCTGTGTTATTTCTCTCTATATGCATCTATCTCTCTGTCTCTGTCAAAAATGCTCATTCTTCAAATTCTTGAACCTCCATTTATTTTCTCATTGAACTATATTTTGTGTTGTTGTTTATAGATGCTAATGTAATTTTGTTCTAATATTGTAAAAGACTAGTAGCCGGTCTGTAGTAAACGCCTATCTCCAATGACCCACCACGTTTTCCGCACGCTAATCCTATTTTCCGTAACACCTGGGCTTCGCCCTCCAGCAGTGAATCATACAGGAAGTACCTTTTCATATCAAAAATGTTTTGTGGTCGGATGCTATCGAGGTAATGGAGAAAGTTTAAATGAATTTGTGTATTTGTGTACATTTTGCGTTTTCATCTCCATGTCAATCTTAACCCCACAGGGTGATGTAGTTTAAGTGATGAGAAGGAAATGGTCATTTGATTTAGCATTCAAGCTCTATGCGGTAACGTACACAAAAGAACATTTAGGCGAAGAGGCTGCACGACATTACCATACCTGTTTTTCATGTTTACGATAATACCGTATACTTCTTTAATAATACTGTACTGCTGTACTGTTCATTTTAATTCGGTGTTGTTGCCTACATTTTGTGGCCGTAAATACCCATCACCAGTTAGTCTGCGAGGCGAATAATAGACGGTCTCCAACAACAGCCGGTCCCGTCTGAATAATTTTTTGAATGGGCTACTATTGGAAGATATACGGTATTCCTTTTACAAGAAGGATCCTACAGTATAATTTATTTTCTTTCTGACACTGATAAAGATACAGTGGGTATAGAACAAAATCACCCCCTTCAAAAAATTCTCATTTGTTTTTGCTTTACAGCCTTTAAAGAAAACACACAAACCAATATTTTTTCCCAGCTTTACTTACTCAATGCAATCAATAACATCCAAGTGAAAAATATCACAGCTATAGTTCAGAAAAAGAAAACAAAAAAGAAGAAATACTGAGATTAATAAAGGATCCTAAACAATATTTGTGAACTAAACATCATTTCCATTGCAGACCATGGTTACTGGCTTCCACCCATGATTGTAGTGATTCTGGTTGGATGGACTAAAACAAACCTGGGATACCATTGATTTGAAGATAAAATAGTGATAGTGAGAAGCAGAGCAAAGATGACCGGTGTGAGGGGACGGGCCTGATAGGTATTGTAGTAGTTAAATTTCACTTAGTTAGTGGGCGGAACTAAACGAGTTTGTTGGATGAGACGAGTGTTGCCTGATGGGAGCTGTAGTTCAACAGCCGTGGTGAGTATTGCCTGAAGCGTGGAGAGCAGTGGGGATGACTGAATCATAATGGAGCTGCCGGAGGAGTAGAGATGAAAGGTGTCCAATCTGAGGGGAGATTTGAGGAGGACAGCAGAAGAGGACAGAAAGAGAAACAAAAGCAAAAAGTGATATACGAGATGTCGGTCAGTGAATAGGAGCGGGGAAACAGGCAGGGTGAGAAGCAGGTCCATGAAAATGCAGCACAGGTCAGAAATCCCTGAGGCAGAGAATAGATCCTGTATTCAAAAAGGTCTCAGGGATAGAGTTGTGGACAGACATAAAGCAGGAGATGGATAACAAAAATCCCAAAGGCTTTATCAATCCCAAGGAGCACAGTATGGTCCATAATAAAGACGTGTTTGGTACTACTAGGACCCTTCCTGGATCCAGCCGTACCTCCAAACTGGCCACTTTGAAGGAGTATATAGCAAAGACTGGTCATTGTGTGCATGTGACAACAATTTCACAAGCGCTCCACAATTGTGGCTTGGTCGGGAAGGTCACAAGGAAAAAGACACGTCTCATGTAAAGCCACATTAAGGCTTGCTTGAGCTTTCCAGAACCTTCGGAATGCATAATGAAGATTATAGTCCACCAACGCTCACCATTCAGTTTGACCGAAGACTGGGCAAATATTAAGTATTCCAACAGACTCAAGGCTGTCTTTAAAGCGAAAGGTGGATCAACAAATATTGATAAAAGTTCATAATAGCGATACTTTCTTATTCTCAATATGTCTGTTCTTTATTTGTAAATTTTTTAAAAGAATATTTAAAGGAGGTGATTCTATTCCCACTGTACATGATTTTGGCCAATACAGAGCACCACTGTCTACTTCAGCTATTCAGCTATTCCTATATAAACCATGACATTGGTACTATTCATTTAAATTATTGCATATTTATAATAGCATTTACTTTAATAAAATGTAATAATGAGCCATTACATTAATACTACTTAGTGTTATATGGACAAAATGGAAGCAGATTTTAGATTTTTGTGTGGATACAGGATAATAAATGAGAGAAGCATTTAAAAATAATTTTGGTCAAATCTGTTACTGGTTTCAATTATTATTATTATTATTATTATTATTAGTAGTAGTAGTAGTAGTAGTATTATTATTAGTATTATTATTAGTAGTAGTAGTAGTAGTGTCATACATCATATATTGTTTTTGTTGTTGTGTTGCTCTTGTTGTTATTCTTACCATACTGTTGGGTCGTGTTGTATATTGTAAAAAAACATTTCTCAGATATTTTTGTTTTTCTGTTGTAGGATGGTTCCGAGGGTTCTCCACCAAAAAACCAACCATCAAGGTAAACAAAACAATTGTTTAATTATTCTGATTAATAATTAATTATGTATTTTAATCCTGTAACTTACAGGCATAATATAAATTGAACTATGGAAATGTGACCACATTAATGCAACAATTTATGTTGTATTATTTTATTCATGTTCACCATTTGTAAATAATGTAGTCTTAACAAGATTGAGGTAACAAAGTAACAAAACAAACAGTATTTTGCTCAGTGCATTTAGAGCTGTGCTTAAAAATCATGTCCATTATTGGCTGTTCTACCATAGCTTCATGATAGAGATCAGTCTCAGATCAACACATTAGTGTTCAGCTCAAGATCTGCCAGTGTTTAATGTTACTTTTGACTGTCGTGAGTTGCACAGTTGAAAATGACTCTAGCTTCTCTGGGCCTGACAACCTCAAATATTCTCTCTTGGTCTAACACATTTTTTTCATGGTCTCAGATTAAAAAGAAAAGCGTTAAATGTGCTTTCCCTGTAATAGGTGTCTTGTTTACCAGAAGGCTGTTGAAAGCAGCTGGCACACAAACCGATGCTTGGTTCTGATTTGCACAATGCATTTAGAAAGTGATGCATTTTATCTAAAACCATTTGACACATTTAGCTGCAAACGTAATTTTACCTAAATCATTATAGTTGTGGATTTTAGGTGAATGCCAAAGTGTCACAAAGTAGCAAAAACATCTGCTGTGTTCTCTTAGGACTGTACTAGAGTGTTACTCGCTGTACACAGACATGTTTCAAGTAGCCACAATAATAAGCTTTCTTCTCGTGAAAAAGAAAAGGCATGTAAGAAGCTTTAGAACAGCCTGGCCTCTGTTCAGATGACTCCATTGTGAGCTCCTGTGTTATGTGTCACTGTTAGGATGATAATGCGTCTGCCTTTGAAAAGACTGCGACAAAGCGTGAAAGTGGCTTGGGATTTGCTTTATGATACTGCTTAACCTTACATGCTCATTACTGAAAACGCTGGCATTACATGCCTTCTCCTGTATTCTTTGTTAGTAGTTCCTCCTTAGTCTGCTAGGACTGTAGGAAAAGATCATTACACATAATTAAGCATTTCATGTGACATCATGGAGATTTCCAATATTACATTACCTGTCAAACTCACAGCTTCATCTTTTAGATCTAGTGTCATTAGGAGGTTATAGTTACAGATGTTATTTTTCTGTATTTAAATGTGTTTAAAATATTGTGAAAATATAGAATTATAACGTGAAATGAATAAAATCATAGAGCCCTTGAGAATGCAGACAAAGTCTCCATTGAATTTAAATGAAAAGGTGACCCAGATGTATGGCATTATTTTCTTACAGCACTCGCTGCTGATAGATAAAACCCACTGTGAACAGGTGTTGTGCTTCAGATTTGCTGTTTCATATCACTCGACCAGTAGTGCAGTTAGCAAACATGGATGATGATTTCAATAATCATCATTTTTGGAGTGACGTTGGAGTGCCCAACATGAAGAAAAAGCAAAGCATAGTAGGGGCGTGACAAAATATTGATTGGGCGACATATCGACGTCCTTGCTAAAACAATATTTTAATTAATAAACAGTTCCCACCAATTTGACTCACCAGGGACACTACTTCATGCCTCCTCTGGGTGACGCTGCTCAAATGAGTGCAGGAAACGGTGACTGACAAACACTGAGGTAGCAGAGAAAGGTCAGCTAGCCACATTAAAATCTAAAGTCTGGGTACACGTTGGCTTTTTATAACATTGACAAAACAGACCATGGATTATTTTGTGACGACCGGATCTCTGCACGTTTCTTTACTGTACTTGTTTCATAGCTACGAAACAAGTACAGAACATGTTTCAGTATCCGTGAGTTAAGCACACATTGCTCGAGAGCTTCTTTGAAAAAGGGGGAAAGACCCAATAATCATTCCTTGATTATTTTGATCAAACAAAACGTAACGCTCCATAATTCATCATGTTACCCAGAGGGTTAAACTAGCTGGCTGTACTGGAAGGAGTGTTCCTTGGGGAGCAATGCTTTGCGGACTATGTAGTGTCTGTTGCGGAAAAATGGGTGGATAATAGAGGTAGAAAAAAGGTGGAAAGAGAGTTGCTTTCTGGGAATTGTAGTTTGTTTGGCAGCATGATGCTACCGCGATGGACTTGCTAGTGACAAATGGGGAACAGAACTGTTTTACCCTGTACTAAGTAAAATAAATGTAAAAAGTCATGCTTTTAAGTGAGTCTTTGTGCTGGCTGGATTCCGAAGAGGTGCATTCACATTGAAGCTGAAGATATTGAATCTGCTACTCAGCCCTGAAAGCGAAGTTGTGGTTCCTTGTTTCCGACCCCAGCTGAAAAGCAAATACGGTAATTGTAACAATAGTATCGCCCCTCTCTCCTGTGTTTCTGTGATGTATTGATATGTCATGTCGTGCAATATATTGATTTTCGCAGAATGGCTATATCGTGATATTAACATTATCGAGCGCCATGTGTATTGTATCTTATCATATTGTCTCATATCATATCATATGTTAAACCCTGCGATTCCCACCCCTAAGGCATTGTGTGTTGCTGAGTGATGAACAGAACATTCTGAAGAACAATTTTTTACTCATTGCAAGACATGAAACTGCAATAAAATGGATTAATAGAAAAACTTAATTTTAATTAAGTAAATTTTCTTGTTTTTGGTGCAGAGCTGTATAACAAATGGGGTAATGTATTATGAGATGGTTATTATGGGAA
Source organism: Lepidarchus adonis (assembly GCA_037576955.1). NCBI lineage: Eukaryota > Metazoa > Chordata > Actinopteri > Characiformes > Lepidarchidae > Lepidarchus > Lepidarchus adonis. The sequence continues at coordinate 6,373 of JBBIGC010009171.1, read as the reverse complement.
ATATTTTTCACAATACATTATCTCTTGCATAGTACTTCCTTATCTGTCATTCTTACTCTTTCATTCTTTTTATCTTATTTCTGTTTTTTGTATAAATTGATTGATCAAAAATTGCACAAATGTAATTTGACTGACAGTTTGATAATCCATGTAAATGTAGAAAACACAATGTAAAAACTGCAATCCATAATAACCGCTAACCACAAGTATACTTTAAACGTGAGCTGTGTTTCACCTCTTGGTTTCTCTCTATCTGGCTGTGTGTGTTGCTGTATGAGCATCATATGAGCATCATAGCCATTACTGTGTTTTGTACAATTGTTTTTATGAATAGCAGTTTGCACCCTTTTATCTGTAGCTAAAAGTGCTCTTTGAATTCCTACCTGCTTTCACCTCTGGTAGCACAGTGAGAACATTGGCATTTTAGTCTCACTGTATTGAGCCACTACTACACTGTGTACACCAAGCCTTTTTGTAGAAGAGAGTAGTGCATTAGTGATTTTTTTAGGCTTTTACTGACATTATTTCACACAGGCAGAGCTTAAGTCAAGGTGAGGTGAGAACACAGCATGCCTCACTGAGCTTTTTCCTGGAAAGAAGGGGATGGGGAGTGTGAAATCAGGTTTAAAGCAACTCAAATCGTGTTTGCTACAGCTGTTGGCATCTGCTGTAGTACATTGACAGGTAGCATCATGTTGTTGGTTTTTTATCTATTGACCTTTCACTAGTACTGTCTAGTTCCAATATCTACTTTATACAACAACTTCATATCTATTCTGTATATCTGTCCGGTATAGTAATATGTCAAAATGAACATTTTGTAAGTGCACTGATACGGTCCTTTGAGCTTCAATAACTGACACATTATTTCTGCTGTTTACACGAAGCTGAAGTTAATGTTTTACTGTCTATTACGAATTGTTAAATGTCAGTTCACTGTTTTTAAAGGTCTAACATGCAACACTACTTACTGTTGCTATTTTTCATGTTATGTGGTAGCAACTGTAGAAATTCAATTCCACTTGCTCAAAGAAGTTTTAGAAGCACTCAGAGATTTTTTTATTCAAAACAGACATACAGTACACGGCAAAATATGAATGTTATATATGAAAATGTCATGTTTATGTTAATCAAACCAGGAGGTTCTTTTAGACACTTGAGGTAAATGCTGTATATTTTCACAGCAATTTGGTGCAGTGTTATATGCTGAGGAGAATGAATCACAGCAATATTTACACTGCGGATGTTTAACTTGAAACAAGAAATATCAGTGTTGACTATCTAGTTATTTTATTAAAGTACTAGATGTAAGGGTTGGGATATGTTATTCAGCAAGTGAACAGTCAGTTCTTGCAGCTGATGTGCAGGGAGCAGAAAAATATGTGAACATGAGGATCTGAGACCATTTGACAAGAGATTTATTTTGATGCCTTCACCAAAACAGGTGTTGTAGAGTGTTCCAGGTATGCAGCATTTAGTGTCATGGGCCCCCAAGGTGTTATGGTGGCATGTGGAGGACTCAGCGTTAGTGAAATAACCACATCTCTTGACCACTCAGTCTTCATTTCTAAAGTAATGGTTAGACTAAATATTTGTTATAGTCCAACTTTTAAAGAGATTTTACAACTTAGCTCAGTATATGTGGTAGAATAGATGCCTCGTCTTACAAATGTGCAGAAAGAACTAGTATCTAAGGGTTGACATTTGCAAACAGTTTTCCTTTATGTGAGCAAAGTTCACCCAACAGAGGATTGCCGGGCCAGCTTTCTGCTTTCACTGACCTTTAAAAACTCATACTCCAATAATGTATGAAGAGCCTTTCTCTAAATTGCTCAGAGTAGCATACAGCTTTGCCTCACAAGACCTTGAGGCAAAATGTTCCAAAAATCCTAAATATTTCACAAAAAAGGGTCTGAAATGGTTATATTATTTTTGTAAGAATACTTTGCAGCTAGAGGCTTTACTTAACAGCAGCTATCCAACTGGTATTGCCAGAAAATGTCACAAGTAGAATTAAAAAGTAGTTAAATTATACCATATTACAGTTGAATTTGTGGGAAACTTAATGCTTGCTGTAATTGGGTCAGGTATGTACACTCAGCTGCAGAGCTCAATATTTTTTATTGATAACAGAGCAGTTGTTTGGATTTAATGCATTCTTCACAGGGATGTTAAGTGTTTTACTCACATTTACAATTAAGAATTAGGCCTAATCTGTGTGAAGAAGAATATTAATGCACTGGCACATTAGCGATTTCCACATTAGAACAAAAAACAAACATTATACACCAAATAGTGTTGCAAGGAGGCAATATGTTGTTCAACTTTCAGGAAGATTTGACCTAAAATCACTGTGCAGTGTGATGTGTGCCGAGCTCTATTCACAGCTAGACACAGTCGTGCCACTCTGCATGCCACTTTACACATTCCTCCAGGTGGGAGCTCTGGGGTTTATTGTGGTGTTTTCTGCACACCTGTGGTCAATGCCATATGGCAGGACTTCAAAGCACCATGCTGGAGGTACCCGCCTTCCCCCACACTACCCATGCCAACCCATGCCAGCCCATGCTAATCTGCTCTAGAGGTGACACAGTGTTGGCACTAGGCCTGTAATTAGCAAGCCAAGCCCCACACAGAGTGAACTAGAAGGCCAACACCACAGTGTGAATGAGGTGGATCAATCACCATTTACCTGTGAGCAGATATGTTATGCCTGGACAACAAGGACACATATACTGCCCTGTTCTTTACTCACTTCTAAAGAGTCTAAAGTTCAACCTACAGCCCAACTTTATTGTTTTGCATTTAACTTATGGATAAACACTGAGATGATTTTTTAACCAGTATTTTAATTGCAATATTAATGTGAATATTTTCTTTCACATTCGGCCATTTTAGCTCCAAAAGGTAAGTTTTTCCCCCAGATATAATTCTTGAGTGATTTATGTAATATGTCAAACCATCAATTTTCAAGCTCTGCACGAATAGGTTTCATTATTGTTATTAAAGTCCTTCTGTGAAAACTAGCTAATATTTGCTAATATAAAATTAACACTTCAGCCATTACAATGTAAAACCGCTCAATGTAAAATTGCTATTTTGATAAAGATTTTTGTGTAGCATTTAAAACTAGTAAACAGAACAATATTCAATGTAATAAGCAGGAAATTTTAAAACTTGAATAAATATTGAATTAAGATTTTTATTGTGTAATTCCCTGTGATATTCCAAGCCCAAGTCAGACTGTAGAGTCCACTGGATTTTCTTCTTACTAGATCATAGCAATTACAGATGAGCAGTCATTCTCGATGTATGATTCAGTGTGACTCTTTCAACATGTTTTTATTTTATTTTATTTCTATTATTGCTTCAAAGCCTGTCAAATCCAGGCATGTTGCTCGGTGTTATTTTTTGTGTAATATATCACATATGTTACAGTGAAAATATAAAAACATGTTAATATTTATAGAAATCATATTTGTTACCATGGATCATTATAGTGCAGACAGTTGGAGGGGCCTTCACTTTGATTTATTCTAATGACAGTGCAAGTCAGTAAAGGAGATTTGCACATTTCTCCTGCACCATCACCATGATTGATCACTCTAGTGCTAGCTGTGAGCAGCCGTATCGGATGGGTGTATGGGAATACAAATAAGGTTGAAGCCACATATTTTAGCATGGTAATCTTATATCTGGGAAAGACTATATCTTGTTTCATAAATTATATAGATTACAAAATCATTAGTTACTTGATTAAATATTTATATTAAAATACATACAATGTTTGATTAAAATAAATAAATAAATAAATGAATGAATGAATGAATGAATGAATGAATAATAACAACAACAATGGCTATAGTCCTACTAATGGCACAGGGCAGTTCTGGCACTGTGGGCAGTGTAGGAGAAGTGTGTGGATGTTCTTAGGGAAAGCACAATGTAATTGCTCTGTTATTCAATGATCCTTTTCCGTAGAGGTGTTCTGTGTTACATAATACATACCCAGTGGACCAGAAAGGAAAATGTTTTCTTTGCGTTTGCTTTGCATATTTATTACAATTTTACCACTTTGCTGCTCTGTCACAGTATCATAAATGTTATCTGGATGTTTAAGGAGTTTACTGGATTCTGTCTTTATCCAGCATGGCACAACCTATACAAGGTTGCATTTAAGTGTAACATTTAAAGCACAGGTAAATAAACGTTTCTAAGTTTTAACTGAGTATATACGTCATATAAAACATAACAAAATATAAAATGTTCACAGTTTCTTATTATAGGATTAATTGCTATTAAATTCTTGTCAATGGATTTCAGTAGTTTTCTAGGGCATTTCATTCACTGCTATGTAAGTTTAGCTTTTTTACAAAGTGTCTTTTTAGAAGACATAACATACTTCCCAGCATTAAATTAGTCTTTCTAATTAACTAATAAAGAAACACATTTCAAGTGTTAATTATATTATATACATTGATTTCTAATTGAGGACTGATTGCACAACTCTTGCACTTGTTATCACTGCTGTGATACTTCAGATATTCCCTGATATAACCTGATACTAAGCAGGTCTTAGCATGAGCATCTGTCCCTAGAGCTTCTTCATAATAAGCTACCGAAATGCTAATTGACTAAAGAAAAAGTAACTACTTTCCATGGATTTTTTGCCCACCTATTAAAAAGCTCAGAGCACTGATTGACACTGATTTTTAATGGATTTTTACAAAAACAAAAACAAAATGTCACCATCCTGCTTTTCTCCAGGCAAAATGACAAGAAATGACTTGTTATGCTGACATAGCCAACAAAAAATAAGCAACTCTAAGATAAGGTATACAATAAGAGCCTTTCTGATTGACAAGTGAGCAATGCAGACTGAACAATGTGTCTGAATTAAGCATAGAGAGTTGTGCGGTTGACTGAAACAACTAGCAAAAGGACCTTGCACATTGGAAAAATGATGGGTACCTTCTCCAGGCATTTAGTGAAAGGCATAATCATTTTTTCCTATGATATACTATTTTTACTGGCACATATTGCAATTATGCTTCTTTTTTCTCTTATTTACCATGGCATTAAAGAACCAAAAATAATGAGCAGGGTTTTAAAAATATATCTAGTATCATCTTTGCATTTACAACTATTACACATAGATTTCATAGACATGGGATGTCACAGACCAGTAAAATGCTATTGTAATGATTTGTAGATCCAATTTCTTAGAACAGAATATTTTGACATGGAACAGTAAGTAGCTGTAGGGAAAATAGGTGGACAGATGAGCACACATGACTCATAGAGATCTGCTATCAAATTGAAGATACAGTTCACGTTCACTGGTGAAAATTTGAAAGAGAGAGCTCATTCAATTAAAAAATCAATTGCTGAGTTGGTAAAGGAATTGTTTGGCAAGTAATCTAATTTGTACACTTTTTCCACTTATTAAGATGTTCTCAGTCAGCCAAGACATGTTCACATTTTTTCAGTTTGCTTATTTCATTATAATCTAGCTCTGTAAGGCCATCTTTGCTGACAAACACCAGAATTTATTTTCATTCAAATCTTTTCCATGATTACATTAAGATGATTTCTTATCAGTGATAACAATAGAAATGGGAATTCATAAGATATTAGCAATGCCATTCTTGATTCTGCTTATTGGTTTCAATCTTTAAAGGTTCTGTAAAAGATTCCTGATAATTTTTCTGTGTGGATAAAAAGGCCTGTATAGGTTCTCTTTATTACTCTTTTATTACTTCTGACTCTGAACATAGGGCACAATGTCGACCAAAATTTTTTTGAACATGTAAAAGGAAATTAAAACACTAATTTTCTTTAAAACATATAAAAATAAATTAGTTTATTTGCAAAAGCAGATAAATCTATTTTTATTTATTGTCATAAAGCATGTTTTTCTGTATTTTTTCCAAGTAAAATCAGTAAAACGGTAGTTGCATTGTTTTTCTGGTGGCATAAAAATAACATGTCATGCTGAGAACCTAAAGTAAAGTAAAGCTTAAAATATGGCAGTGTGTTTGTTTGCAATCAAGACAGCACATCTCCAGTTGAAGAGCTACATTATTTTCAGCAACTGGCTTAAATAGTGTGTGCTGATTTGCTGAATGAAAATCTTTTTTTCCTGACTTAAAACTTTGCATTTCTTTCAATATAATGAAAGAATCCTTCACAAATGACACTGATGTGAAATCTTTTATACAAAAATAATAATTAGTGGTATGCAAATAGTAATGTGCAAAAGCAATGTGCAAATAACTACAAAAGAGTTTCTGTAGTGTGCTGGCGAGGGCCCAGCACGGGTTTTTAGACAGAACTCCAAATGCAGAGGCGGCCAGTAAAATAAATAAACAAA
>JBBIGC010009151.1:0-13358 GCA_037576955.1 Lepidarchus adonis | reverse complement strand
ATCTATCTATCTATCTATCTATCTATCTATCTATCTATCTATCTATCTATCTATCTATCTATATATATATATACACACACACGCACATACATATATATACATATATACACACATGTATGCATACACATATATACATAAGCATCAGTATATATTACAGTCTACAGATCTCCCCACTGGTCTGAGTGTCTTCCACTGGTGGGTAAAATGCAGAGAATAAGTATCCCCTGGGAATTAATACAGTAAATATAATAATAAAAGAAATAAATCAGACTTCAATCACACTTACTGGAGATGCATTTGATGAAGTGTTTGAAGCTTACAGGGTTTCCTCATTCTATGAAACAATTAAATACAATTGAGCCCATTTTCAGTTATATGGACTTAAGTAAAATTTCTCATGGATTTGTCCTTTCTTGAAAGCTTTTTTTTTCATAATACCTTTACTTCTGCTCAAGTATATTTGAACTCTAGCCAATCACCCGTTTGTTTTTTCCCCACTGCATGACGTTCATTTACACCATGAAGACACTATTCATATGGCCTCATCTAAGCTCTACATGCATATTTAATATATAACCCTACAAACCAAGAATAAACTGTGACCTTACAATGCTGGGCAGGTGGGAGATGACAGGAAAGAATTGCATGACATGACTTTGTAAGTTCAATTTCCATGACTTTTTGAGAAAAATATGAAAGATATCACAAATTATTTCATTAATATTCAAATCACTTTCAAAATGCAAATCAATTCCGAGAGCTGGACTGCTTGTAAGACTAATTCATCTGTAAGATTATTCAGTAATTGATTGAAGAATAGAAATTTTTATTGGCTGTCAGCAGTGAATAATTATGCACCAATCAGTAAAGCCAGAGAATACAACACTGCGAAGACTCATGTATCATCCGCGTCATTGCTGCCTTTTCTCTGCTTTCTGCAGATGAGTTTGTGCCTTCCTTTTCCCATATTTAATTGTTTCTAATTCTATCTCTAACTGTTTTTCTCTTTCTTTGTTTGATGATGCAGTTTTATTTACACTGACCAGCCTCAACCTGAAAGTGAAAGTGAAAGTTTCTCATTGTCAACACACCCCATCATACAAAACGTGGCCTCTGCATTTAGCCCACCCTGTAGCTATTAACAGCACCCAGGGAGCAGTGCAGCAGGACAGCACTAATCTCAAGGGTAGCCTACTTCCACAGTGCCTGGGTTGGGACTTGACCCAGCAACCCACTGTTCACAAGGACAAAGCCCCACCCACTAGACTACCAATGACCATTAAAAACCACCGATATGTGATTTCAATAACTGATGGTCTGGTTAGAGTGACACCTGTCAAGGGTGTAGACTATATTAGGCAGCAAGAGGACAGTCAGTTCTTGATGTTGATGTGTCAGAAGCTGCAAAAATAGGTGAGGGCCCAACTGTGGCTGGATGACTCAGTGTCAGAGCATCTCCATAACAGTTTATGGGGTGCAGTTGTTAGTATTTATCAAAACAGGGCCATGGACACTCAAAGCTCACTAATGTGTGTGCGGAGTGAAGGCCAGCCTGTCTCACATAAGGCTATAGCACAAAAGTGAAAGCTGGCTTTGATAGAAAGGTTGCTGAAAGCATTGACATTGTTCATGCAAGCATTAGAACTGAAGAAGGTGGCTTAGTCTAATAAGTCAAATTTTCTTTTTCATGACCACAAAAGAAACCAGGGTGCACCTTTAGAGTTCCTGTAGAGTCTGCATTGAGGGGTCAGAGCTGTTTTGGTGGCACAAGGTAGAATGGCTGTGCTTTTAATCCTCTTCTTCCTCTTTATTAGAAATATCTGCCTTGTACTTCTACTCACAATCTACTTTGAGCTCCTCCTAAATAATCTGGTTCGATGTAAGCATTGTTAAAGAGGTTGTAGGGGTGGGTCAGCCTGTCAGTGCGCAACCAGGTGAGAAATACAAAGACAAGTGTGTCTTGCCTACAGTCAATCATGGTGGTGGGAGTGTCATGCTTTTTTTTCTCCATTTTATGGAGGTTTTCTTCACCTCTGTCACCCTCAGACCCGGATCCTGTAAAGCTTGTGACAATGTCGGTTGTAAAAAAAAACACAACTGAAATTAAATTGATTTTAAATTGACTAGGCTTGATTGACTGTGTATCTACCAATGTGCATAATTCTTAATGGATTGTCAAACTAGAGGTTAATACTCTAGTTATCTAGTTAAATAAATATTCCTAAAACTGAATCCTTTAATGATTTATGAATAGTAATATTTACCTCCAGATGATAACTGAAATAATGGACTCTGTCAATATTTCTTTTTATGCTGAACCGTTTGAAGAGGCTGAAGGCTGGGTCTGAGTCATCATTACACTTCCTTTCTTCAAAGCCATCTTTTATGCCTCACTGAGGATCTGTGCATGTCTGCAGTATCCACACTGCAGGCTTTAAATCGAGGCTACTGATGTATGCCTAAAACATTTTACACCCAAAAGGCTTATTAAAATTATTTTTCATTTTAAAATGCTACTGCTCTAACAAACATTGTCCAAGAGGGAATTTCACACTTGTTGTGAACACGTTGTATTTAACCAGTAGAATTTGATGTCACAGATTTTTTTTAAAGGTAACCAGCAGGGTGGTTTTACAGCAAGAAGATTCTGGGTTCGATCTCCAGCTCGTACAAACTTTCCCAATGTTGGCATGGGTTTCCTCCCACTGTCCAAAGGGTTGTGATTTATGTTGGCTGGCTACTCCAAATCGTGTGTGTGTGTTTTGCCCTGTGATGGGAAGATCCCTCCTGTCCAAACCATTCCTTGTCTCCATAGTCAGCCGTAATTGGCTCTAGCTTCCCATGACCTGAAAGTGACAAGCGGTTTTAGAAAAATGAATGAATTATTTAAATTAAATTGATAAAAATACAAGTATATGCCTTGTTTTGCAAAATAAAAGTCTTTGCTATTTTTATATGTTTTTGGTGGAAGGTAAAGCAGTGAAGTCAAAACAGATTGTAAAATGAATGGAAACATAATTCACTGTGTAATAAAAGGTCTAATTTTGTAATCACTCTTAAACAGAAGAGCAAAGTCACAATAACGGCTTGCAGCTCTTAACTAAAGTCATTCTGCAGTTCTTTCCAGAAGTAGACGTCTGAAGGGAAGTGAAGGAGGCGTCTGGCAGCTGCAGCTAAATGCAGAAGGATACAGTAGAGCAGGAGTAACTGGAGAAAGTGCTGACAGAAGAGAATATAATAAAGCAAGCAGACGCTTCTGTTACACTGTTTGTTAAAGTCCAATAATATCTTGGCCCTGGAGGAAAGAAGGAGAACGGATAAAGTTTTTATTCCAGTTTTCCTCTCCCTGAACCTGACATCTGACTTTTTTGCACCATAATGAGCTCCTTTCAGAGGTGGATCATGCTAACTAGGAGGGGGGCATGGAGAGCGAGAGATCAGGGGGTTCTAGATTGCTGGTTGCACTGCTAGTCAGTTGCAGAAGCAGAGCAGTCTGCGTGAGCTGTCTTTTATATGTTTTTTACTCTGTCCAGATAAAATTGTCCAACCAAGCACGATAAAAGCTCTGATGTGCTAAAGTACTGCTGTGGACACCAAGACAGTCTCTCGTTGTTTTGAACACATGCGTTCGCGTCCCAAACCTTTTCTCTGCACTGTCTCTGTCTTAATTTAAAGTGCAGTGGTCAGCGCTGTCACCTCACACCAAAAAGGTCCCTAGTTCAGACGCAGGTACCTTTCTGTGTTGAGTTTGTAAGCTCTCTCCAGGTTTGTGTTTGGGTTTACACCAGGTGCACCAGGAAAATGACTGACTGAGTGAATAAAAAAGAGGAAATGACATTTTTTATAGGCTGCAAGTGGTTTCAACGTAAGCATTATCATTACTCTTGCTGCTCCAGGGCCTACTTATACGTATATAAGGTTTGGCAGCAATCATGCGACCCCTTCCCACCTACTCTATAAAACACTAAAGGAGCAGAGGAGTAAGCTGAGCAACAGACTGCTCCTGCCCAGTTGCAGGAAGGAACGCTTCTGTAGCAGCTATCAGACTGAGTAACACTGGACTCATCTATACATTTATCTATCAACAGCGCCCGGGGAGCAGTGAAGTGGGGACGGTACCTTGCTCAAGGGTTACCTCATTGGTGCTTGGAGCCCTAAATATAGGTCCACTGACTGATTCCAAGATTGTAGACACCTGTGATGCTAATTAGTGGACACACCTGGGATTAACATGTCCCTTTGGTCACATTATCTTTTCTAGGGTTACCATCATTTTTGCCCAGGCCTGTTTCATGAGTTTGTTTTTTTTTATTAATTCTATTGAAGCATGGTTGAAAAGCAATGTCTGACTTTTATTAGTTACATTTCATAGAATTTTTATTCATTATTACTTTTGTCAGATTAAAGTTATTTTAGTGACCATTTTGAGTTTTTCTTTCATTGACTGAAGGGTACCAACAATTTTGTCCACGTGTGTACTTGTCTTTGTATTTCTCACCTGGTGGACCCAGGCTGACCTCTTTAACCTCTTTAACAATGCTGGCAACACTCATCCGTCTATCTTCAAATGACAACCTCTTGATATGACACTAAGCTTGTGCATTCAACATCGTTGGTTGCCCATCAAATCAAGCACAATTTGAGGGGAGAACCAGGAGGTAGCACAGACATGAGGGCATCCTGGGTCACACCAACCACTCGACCGTCAACAAACCTGAGTGAACATCGGATGGGGGGGGGGGAGGATGCTGCATCCAAGCATCGCAGTTTACCAAAAAACTCTGTGTCTGAGAACCCTTTGGGTTTGCCCCTTGTCTAGAACTGATAGCAATTAGTCAAATAAGACCTAAACCAGGAAAGGGCTGTTCCCTCAATTCCAACAACATTTTCTAGCCTGTCTAGTAGGATGATGTGATCAATAGTGTCGAAAGCTGCACTAAGATCGAGCAACACAAGTAAGGAGACACATTTCTGATCGGATGCAAGTAGATCATTTACTACCTTCACCAGTGCAGTCTCTGTACTATGATGAGGCCTAAACCCTGATTGGAACAGTTCATAAATGTTCCATTGCAAAGCTTGTTCTGTTAAGCCGGTGTATGGTCTTGGACACCATGCACCAAGCTGTTGTTGACAATCTTCTTAAAGCCTAGGCCATCTTTAAGTAGGTACTCAGATTTTCTTTCCTATGAGGTGCCATGGTGGAAACTGAGTTGTGTCACATTCAGAGGAACGGAACACCAACATAGTTCAAGGACCCCCTGTATGTTCATCCCTGCATTATTATCTATACTATCACCTGCACTGGACACTGTAGTCATTTCACTTTATTTAATTATTTATTATTAGATTTTTTCACCAAATTTGTATACCCTGCACATCTGTATATGCACAACATCGGATGAAGTGTAATCATATTTGCATAGGTGCTGTGTAAATTGTAAATAAAAATGAATGAAATCAAATCTCATAAAGCCATAATTTATTCATAGTAGAACACAGAAAACATATCAATGTTAAAAGTGAGACATACTGTTATTACATGAAAAATTGTAGCTCATTTGGAATTTGATGGTGCAACATTTATAAAAAAAAAAAAGCACGGGACAACACAGGGCTGGATAAGTAAGTGTTACTAAAAGAAACAGCTGGAGAAGCATTTGGCAAGTAATAAGGTTAACTGGAAAGAGGTCAGTGACATGACTGGGTATGCAAAGAACATATTATTGTCTCTCAGAAGCAAAGATGGGCAGAGCTTTACCAATCTGCAGAAGTGTCTACAAATAATATCATATAGAAAATATCAATAGAAAAATAATATCAAAGAATTCTCTGTGAAAATTAACCCTGGATGCTCTTCATCTTCAGACCCTCAGTATTTAAAAACAGGCCTGATTTTGCCAAGGAAATCCCTGCATCAGATCATTTCCAGAAACATATGTGCCATTCACAGACGCAATTTAAAGTTCAATCTTGCAAAGAAGCCATATGTGAACATGATCTAGAAACACCAATGTCCTCTCTGGGCCAAAGCTTATTTAAAATGGACTGAGACAAAATGGAAAAGTATTCTGTTGTCAGGTGAATGAATATGGACACTGTGTGCTCCAGACCAAAGAGGAGAGGGATCATCCAGCATGTTATCAGCAATTAGTTAAAAAAAACATGCATATCTGATGGTATATGGGTATATACATGTCTATGTAATTGTCAGCTTGCACATCTGGAAAGGTTCCCTCTGAATTGTCCTATTTCAGCAAGAGAATGCTAAACCACATACTGCATCAATTACAGCAGCACAGCTTCCCAGTAGAAGAGCCTGGGTGCTGAAATGGCCTGTCTGCAGTCCAGACCTTTCACCAACTGAAAATATTTTGTACATCCTGAAATAAAATATGCAACAATTAATATCCAAGACTGGATAAATATCAAATATCAGATAAGAATGGGACATCATTCCTCTGCCAAAAGTCCAGTACCAGAAAAATGAATGACCCTTAAATGATTAAAAGTACATAACATTTTTTCTGTATTGAGGCAAAACAAACAGAATGTGAAAAAAAATACAAGTCCAGTTTCCTTGCTACCAAATATTCCAGTCAGTGGTTTTATAACAAAGTGGCAATTGGGAATGACAGCAACTCGGCCACAAAGTGTTTTGCCATGTAAAATGACAGAGCGGGGTCAGCGGATACTGAGGGGCATAGTGTGCACAGAGGTCACCAACATTCTGCAGAGTCCATCATTACATACCTCCAAACTTCATGTGGCCTTCAGATTAGCTCAAGAACAGTGTGCAGAGATCTTCATGGAATGGGTTTCCATGGCCGAGCAGCTGCATCCATATGTCACCAAGTGCAATGCAATGTGTTGGATGCAGTGATGTAAAGCCCCTGGGCTCTAGAGCAGTGGAGACATGTTCTCTGGAGTGACTAATCACGCTTATCTGATGGATGAGTATGGGTTTGCTGGTTGCCAGGAGAACAGTACTTGTCTGACTGCATTGGGCCAAGTGTAATGCTTGGTGGAGGGGGGATTATGGTGTGGGGAGATGTGCTTGGCCCCTTAGTTCCAGTGAAAGGAACTCTGAATGCTTCAGCATAACCAGAGATTTTGGACAATTTCATGCTCCCAACTTTGTGGAAACAGTATGGCCCCTGTGGATGGCCCCTTCCTGTTCCAACATGACTGCACAATGCCAGGTACATAAAGACATGGGTCAGCGAGTTTGGTGTGGAAGTTCACTGGCGTCCTGGAGTGGAGGACCTCAACCCAATAGAACACCTTTGGGATGAAATAGAGTGGAGACTGTGAGCCAGGACTTCTCATCCAACATCAGTGTCTGACCTTACAAATGTGCTTCAGGAAGAATGGGATGTCACTTACGTCCATATGCAGGTAAAGGCAGATGAGCGAACACTTTTGGCAATATATCGTATGTACAGTATAATATATAATATAATATATAATATTAGTAATAAAAAGTATGTGAACCTTTTGGAATTTCATGGTTTTCTACATTAATTTGTCTTCATCTATGTCTTCATAATGTGCTTAAAATAACACAATCTTTTTATGTTTTTATGTCTTTATTGAGAAACAACTTACATTCAGCTAGTGGAAAAATGTATGTAAACCCTTGAGTTAATGACATCAAAAATGCTGATTGGAGTCAGGTGTTAGCATACCTGGTGTGGAATAGAGCTACTTTGAAAAAGACAAAAGACCTACTTAAATGTTTTGAGCTTTTCCCACATATAGAGAATAAGCTTAAGCCTAGGCCAAAAATGGCTTTCACATTCAAGAATAGTTGATTTACACAAAGCTCGAAATGATTACAAAGTGATTTCAGAGACTTTAGAAATTCACCAGTTTATCAGAGGGACAAATGGAGACATATATAGACTCACCATGACCCCAAGAGCACAATGAACACTCATCAATTAGGTCAGCCAATGATTTGAAGACATCACTGGAACTGGCTGACCTCCATGTTTATGTGTTTACTCCATGAAGAAAGCTGCTGCTTACTGAAAAGAACATTGCTGTACCCCTGAAATTTGTGAAAGAGCACATTGACACTCCACAGTGGTACTGGCAAAATGTTTTGCAGAATGATGAAACTAAGATTGAACTATTATCTGAACTATTATGAACAATTATTATATATCATCATGAAAACATCATCCCAATCGTTGAAGAAAACATTTGCCGTTTGATCATGATGAGCCTGCTTTGCTGCATCAGGGCCTGGTCAGCTTACAATTATTGAGTGGAAGATAAATTCCCAAGTGCATCCAAAACCTCTTCAGAATAATGTGAGAATGTCTGTACATCAGTTAAACTCTGTAGAAGTTGGGTGATGCAACAGGACAATGACCCAAAACAAGCAAAAACAAACAGAATGGCTTCAGAAAAACAAAATCCACCTTTTGGAGTGGCCAAGTCAGAGTCCAGACCCAATAGAGATGCTGCGGAATGAGCCATACACATGAGACATCCAAAGAATATGACAGAGCTAAGGCAGTTCTTCTGAGAAGAATGGACTAAGATTCTTCTGGAACAATGTGCAGGCTACAGAACGTGCCTGATTTAGATTATTTAGATTGTTCTCAATAAAGACATGAAAAATATCAGAATGTCTTTTTTATGTGTTAGTGAATATTAATATATTTCAGA
Source organism: Lepidarchus adonis (assembly GCA_037576955.1). Classification (NCBI taxonomy): domain Eukaryota; kingdom Metazoa; phylum Chordata; class Actinopteri; order Characiformes; family Lepidarchidae; genus Lepidarchus; species Lepidarchus adonis. The sequence goes on along the minus strand of JBBIGC010009151.1, from coordinate 4,679 downwards.
CAATGACAATGTTTGCCATGGTATGGTTTGTTACAGAGCAAAGAGATAATCTAGACAAAGTCAATATCCTAGTATAGTGATAACCTTACACCCAGCTGCTGGCACTGACCAAGGACAGGTGGTCACTCTGCTGCATCCAGAAAAAAGCAGGAGGAGGGTTGGTAAAGAGGGAGAACACGCTAAAGCCGTAATCCTCTGTGACAGGCGGATAAGGTCATCTAAGCGGACACACACCGGTGTGTGGAGGAGTGTGCGTGCGCATGGAAACGCTGGTTCATTAAAGGAAACAAACAGTCCCGTCTTTCTTTCAGAGCAGCATATTCTTATTGCTGCTTAAAGGGTCGAGTTAAGCAGCAGTGCAAATGGGGTCAAGCTGGCCAAAGAAAATGGCAGGACACTGTAAGAATAAAAGCAAGAGTTCTTATGAAGAAGAAAGAAAAATAACCACTTTATTAGTAACACCTCCCCTCTGCTTCTACTCACTGGCCACTTTATTAGAAACACCTGCCTCATAGGTTCAGTATATAATTACAGCCCATCTGTTGTCATGTACAATTCATCTACCCCTCACCTCTTTCATCCTTGGCCAGTTTCTGACCACAGGACCTCTGCTGACCGGCTATTATTTGACTAGTGAACCATTCTTAGCGCAGCAGTGACACTGATGTGGTAGTGTGTGTGGTACTGGGGGGAGTGTAGCAGGCACAGCAGTGTTGCTGGGTTTTTACACGTCAGTGTCACTGCTAGGTCGACCATGGTCTACAAACCAAAAATATCCAACCAAGAGCAGCTCTTAAAACCTGAAACTGACCCAGATATAATGTAAAGACACAAACTTTTTCTTTGACTATTGTAAAAAATATAAAATCAAACAATTCAGACATGATTAAAGTGCACAAGCAAAACCTCAGAATTCATTGTGCAACTGTAATCAGCAGTTTTTATACATAAAGAAGATAAGAATTGTTAAGGTTTATCAGACAAAATCTACTATAATCCATAAATTCCTATACAGTTTATACTCTGACATCTAATCGATGAGTGAGGCTACCTTCTCATGCTTTCAGAGAAAGGGTTAAAGCTTTCTTCCTACAGCGGGAAGGACTTTTAAAGTTGCGTAAGGTCTTGACATAAGTAATCTATTATCTAAATAATGATTTTCCACACAAAGAATGAGCCAGAAGAGCATTTTGATATTAAAAATAAAGGAATCTTTACTCACAGTTTCTTCAGCAGGTACATTTAAACTTGAACAATCATCATATGAAACCGAAGTTTTCCCCGAAGAGCCCGCAGCGTTGGGTGCGAGTCAGGCATGACCGCATGTCATTACCAGACAGACTCACAAAGTCCCACCGAACTGGCCAGAGCATTTATAAAGAAAAACACATCATGCATACGTAAAATAAATTGCTTAGGCTACAAAGTCCCTTACGCATATCCCTGTTAACTGTTTGCTAACGTCACTCATGCACCCGCCCAGTTAATAACAACAGATGTTTTGCCTTTGTCCTTGAAGTGTTAGCCTAGCCACTGCTAGCCCCCTGTACCTCTGAAGTATAAACAAAGTTTTTTTTTAAATATAGCTTCAGCCCAGCGCTAGCAGTCTCTCTCTGTTCTTTCCTGGAATGTCAACAAATTAGCCGAGCCACCTCACTAGCTATTTGGGCCAATCAAAAGTCCTGTGTGCTTTTCCCAGGAAGTGCTTAAAAGCTTGTCCATGGTTCACTTGGAGTGCCTGTCCTTCCAACATGAGATGAGAGAAGCTGCTGCTTAACATCTGAACAGTTGATGGTGGAGCCAATGACAATGCATTTTTACTGGCAATCCATGTCCAACAGAATGCCACCTCAGATAGACAGGAGTTTTGGGATTTTTGATTCGACCTCAGAATTCTTGTCATCCGCAGTGGAGGTGTTCCTCGGCCTATCAGTCCCATTGTAATTACCGAGCTCAACAATGCATTCTTTATTGTTATTGATATTCCATACAGTTGATTTTGGATATCCTAAGGTTTGACAGATGTCTCTAATGGTTTAATCCTTATTTTTCATCCTCTTAATAGCTTCCTTGATTCCTTGAGGGCAACTACAGACTCCAAATGATAGAAGCAAGCTAGATATCTTATCTTTGCACTAATTAAGCAGTGAAACACAACTGAAAATGGTATCTTTGTCCCAGGACACATATTTATGTAAATCATTACCCATAAAGAATTTCACATTTTGATTCACCTGACCACAGAACAGTTTTCCACTTTGCCTCAGTCCATTTTAAATAAGCTTTGGCTCAGAGAAGACAGTGGTATTGCTTCATCTTTGCATGATGGAGCTTTAACCTGCATTTGTGAAAGTCAGTTCCTGAGCGTATGCAGCGATTTCCATAACAGAATCATGTCGTTTTTTTTAATGAGGACTGAAGAATACAGGCAACTGAGAATTCTCCAGATTCTCTGATGATATTATGTTCTGTAGGTGAAGAGATAAATTGTTCACAATTTATGGTTGAACAACATTATTCTTATATTGTTCCACACATTTTTGCAGATTAGTGAACCTCTGCCTCTCTATGTCGAGAAGTTACTCATGTGTTAACCTAATAAGTTGCAAAATGTAACCCTAGCTGTTTCTATTAAGTATCATATATAATATAATATAAATATATATATAATTTTGAGCTCTTTGCTGCCCCATCTCAACCATTTTGTGATGTGATGCTCCATCCTAATTTCTTTCATGTAACAGTCTCACTTCTGTTGCATTCTGTTTTGACTTATATTTTAGTGTCACAGTTTTTCTTTGCATTAGGTTGTATTAAGTTTGACGTATAAAAAGTGAGGACCACCAACACACCCCAAATACCTCACCAAAATATAACAAAAAATATTTCATCATCCTCAGTGCTCCAATAAAAGGCAAAAAATGATATTCAGAAGATATTCAGAGGCACTCTTATGTAGTCTTTGAAATTCAAATGTATGAAGGCACTTTTGGTGACTTGTTCTCATGTTAAAGACTAAAACAATCAAGAGAGAAGACTCTGTAGGCTTATTATCTAATTCTGAAAACACAGGCTCTTATCTGGAGACTGAATAGGCATTCGAATTTATTTAGAATGAAGCACAGAGTCCTTTCTTTATCTGTACGCGTACACCGTAGAGAATAAAGCAAACAGTGCGAGCTAGACGGCTCACTACTTAATCAAGTCAGGAGTTATGATTGAGATGAGATATTGCCACACAGACCGACAGTAAGAAAAGTGACTTGATTGCAGATCATATGAAATTTGGAACTAAAAGTGGATAGAAATTCATCCGACAACTGAAAACTTTGTCTTCAAAGCATCATTTATTATGATGGGTATGTACTGACATTGTCATTTTACCTGAATATGCCTCCTTTAAGAAAAACAAGCATCAAAACATGCTGCAACATAGCTGCTGGACTAATTCAACAACTGAAGCAGTGGTCCATGAATTCAGCATTAGGGAAATACACAAACCTGAAAGATACATCAGCAATGGTTGGCAGTGCTGGCAATGGTAGCTTATTGGTTAGAATTTGCCCTTTAGTCCCAGCTCAGGCACCACTGAAGTACCCTTGAGTAAGGCACTACTCCCTGGCATCTGTTGATAGCTGCCCACTGCTCCAAGTGTGGATGAGTTAAATGTAGAGGTCACATTTCATAAAGATGCACTTTGTGTGATGTGGCGTCAATTTCACTTCACTTTCAGTAATGTCAGATTTTCTTTTTCACGTGCCCCACTTGTTCTTTGGTAAGTTGTAAGGATCACTGTATAGCCTTACTGCCTTTAATTTAAGCAGATAATAAATTGTTCCCTTCTAAAAGAGTGTGTTTCTGTGAGTATTCATTTGCTTTTCCATTCTTTAACTTTGTCAGTTGGTACAAAAAGCTTGATGGTCAAGCATACAGTAGCTAATTCCTATTTTAGAGGTGCTTGTGCACATTTTTGTAGACAGGGACCAACCCGGGCCAGTGATATGTGCTGACACAAATGTTGGAACTAACATGAAGCAGTGTTCTGCACTGACTCCTTAGAGCGCTACACACACACTGTTTTGCCATTGTGCACAAAACATCAGAAACTTTATTGTGCAAAAAAGGAAAAAAAAAAGCTTAGATTCAAGGTTTATTGGGAACATATATAAGAAATCTTGTTGAAAAACTGTTTGCAAGTGTTATTGTATTAAAGCTCAATTTATCACTTAATTTATTGTGTTTCCAAAGGGGATGTGGATGGCTTCAGCTTCCCCGCAACCCGAAATAGATAAAGTGGTTTGGAAAATGAATAAATGAATGTGGTTATTAAAAAAATAAAGGTTGGGAAAGCTTTTTTTTTTTGTTCTCATATGTGAAAAAAACACTTGCTCCACAATGATCATGCCTCAGAGCAAAAACGTATAAATAGAAATATGAAGAAACAAAGTACTTTCTCAACAGTTTAATTGTTAAAAACAGTCCCCTGCCAAAAGCGTGATGGGTGAAGAGTGAACAAAAAGAGTTTGTTCTACTATAAATGCCTCCAGGCCCACCATCTCAGACACACTCATCCTCAACACTGAAGACCTCAGGACTGTGATGGTGATTGTGATTGTGATTGTGATTGTGATTCGTGTTTTCCGATCATTGTGAATACCACTGCACACAGTGCACCACAA
>JBBIGC010009142.1:0-13358 GCA_037576955.1 Lepidarchus adonis | reverse complement strand
CTGTAACTATATCTCCAGCTGTGGAGAATACTCTCTCTGAGCTGTAACTATATCTCCAGCTGTGGAGAATACTCTCTCTGGGCTGTAACTAGATCTCCAGCTGTGGAGAATACTCTCTCTGAGCTGTAACTATATCTCCAGCTGTGGAGAATACTCTCTCTGGGCTTTAACTAGATCTCCAGCTGTGGAGAATACTCTCTCTGGGCTTTAACTAGATCTCCAGCTGTGGAGAATACTCTCTCTGGGCTGTAACTAGATCTCCAGCTGTGGAGATTACTCTCTCTGGGCTGTAACTAGATCTCCAGCTGTGGAGAATACTCTCTCTGAGCTGTAACTAGATCTCCAGCTGTTTTGTAGCCAAGTTAGACAGTAGAGGGGAAGCATATTGGTGCTCCCTCCTACTAAGTGGATCAGCAGAAAGAGTTAATGCCTTCCTTGCTTCCCACCCCAGATTGTTAAAATTTTGAGTGAGCAAAAGAAATTTTGCAAGACTGATCGACGAGCTCACATTAGTACACATTAATATTTGTTTTTGCAAATAATATGAAAATACTAGTTTTTTTTTCATTCATGCATAAATGCACAATATCTCACCATCTTCATTTTTCTGCTGTGTGTGTGTGTATGTGTGTGTGTGTGTGTGTATTTGTGAGTGTAGAGCTTAGGTGTGGTGTTGTATGTACTGGTGTGTGGTGCGCTCCCGTTTGATGGCAGCACTCTGCAGAACCTCAGAGCGCGGGTCCTCAGCGGAAAGTTCCGGATCCCCTTTTTCATGTCCACAGGTACATAAAACACCCCAATGTGCACACACATCCACATCTGCACTCATGTATTGAAAACTGTTTATTTCTACCTGATTTATTTTCAAACTGCTTTTTTAATGGTATGTACATGAGCTCATTGCCTTTAGCACTGTTAATATGTAAATGAGCTCCAGTCTGATAGGCTGCTGAATGATACACTCAATGCAATGAGCAGCGCTGAACGTCTGTAGACTAATGTGGAGGACAGATGCAAATATGTTGACTTTTGTGACACAACATTTCATAAAAGAAAACCTTTAGCAGTGTTTACATACTAACATAAAACTGAGCGCCAATGTGTGTGTGTTATCAGTTGTTCAGTAGCTGAAAAATGTTTTTATCCACTATGAATTATTCAGTATTGTTTATAGATTGTGCAGTGTCTACTGTAAATGATTCAGTACCTTCTATGCATTATTCAGAATCTTCTTAGAATTATTCATTGTCCAATATTAATTAATACTTATAGGGGTGTGTATCGATAAATCGACCAAAATATCGGCTTATTTACACCCCTAGTCACTATGTACTATGAATTATTCAGTATCCACTGTGAATTAGCTCTTATTTGTTCTATTTATCTTTTTTTATTCATGATTATCTTTGTTTTTTTTTTCTATTTTATTTTAGTTATACCTTATTTTTGTTATTTTATCTTACTTTTCAATTATAGCGCAACCTCTAATATATTTTAGTAGGTTTTTTGTATCCTCAGCTTACTTTACCATATTCTTTTTTTCTTTTTAAAATGACCCTTACTGTACTTTTATTTTATGTCTGTTTTGTCTCCATATGCAGTCGCTGCATAAGGAATTGCCTCTAATATTATAACGTTTTTTGATTCTGATTCTGAATTATTCTATATCTGCTGTAGATTATTAAGTGTCTACTGAGTTATTCAGTATCTACTTTGAATAATTTAGTATCTATTAGAAATGAGTTATTGTCAACTATGAATAAATCCTGATCTTCTGTAAATTATGTACGCAGAATTTTCAAGCTTGCATTAAGTGTGTGTGTGTGTGTGTGTGTGTGTGTGTGTGTGTGTGTGTGTTTTTCAGACTGTGAGTATCTGATCAGGCATATGTTAGTATTGGAGCCCAGTCGCAGGCTGACCATGGAGCAGATCTGCAAGAACAAGTGGATGAGGCAAGGAGACCCTGACCCTGAGTTTGATAGGGTGAGACAAAAATACACAGAACGTGGAAAAATACCTGGATTATTTTGCAGAATAGATGGAACAGATTCTGCAGGCTAATGAATATTGAATAAATAAGTATGTGTCCCCAAAAACCCCCAAATCTACCCTTTATGTAATATGTTATGTTCTATATACAGCATTTCACAAAAGTGAGTACACCCCTCATATTTTTGTAAATATTTTATTATATCTTTTCATGGGACACCACTGAAGATATGATACATTGATACAATGTAGTCACTGTACAGCTTGTATAACAGTGTACATTTGCTGTCCCCTCAAATTAAATCTAAATCCCTGGCAACAAAAGTGAGTGCTGCAGCTCAGTTTCAGGGTGTTAGCAGTTTTCTTATAGTATAGGCCTTTATGTATCGCAACATAAAGTTTTCACTTCCCCAGAGAGTTCTTTGCCATGAGGTGCCATGTTGAACTTCTAGTGACCAATATGAGAGAGTGTGAGAGCAATAACACCAAATTTAACACACCAGCTCTCCATTCAGGGGTGTACTCACTTTTGTTGCCAGTGGTTTAGACAAAGTTTAATCCGTTCGACAAAACATTTATCCAGTTCCACTGTGGATTGTCAACATGCTCTTTCACAAATTTCAGGCGTGCAGAAATGTTCTTTTTAGTATGCAGCAGCTTCATTTGTGGTGTTTGTGCCATAGACACACTGCTTGTTCAATGTTTTACATGCTGTAGACTCATGAAACCAGTTCCAATGATGCCTTCAAATCTCTAACACACACTCACACACACACGTGCACACTCCCCTCATATCATGTAAAAAATAAATATCAATTGTAAATAATATTTGTGTCTGTGTGTTTTAGTTGATAGCAGAGTGTGAGCATGTGAGGACGGAGAGAGAAACGGACATGATCAATGAGCAGGTCCTGATGGCCATGTCTGACATGGGAATGGACCGTGAGCGTGTCTTACAGGTGACCACACACACAAACACTATAAACATTGAATTGTTCATTAACCACTGTGCATTGTTTTTCAATATGAAATATTTAGTATCAACACTTAGTTATTTATCATCAGCTATTAATTAGTAAATTATTTAGTATCTACTATGAAATGTAGATACTAAATGTAGTATTTACTACGAAATCTTTGGTATCTATTGTGAATTATTTAGTGTCTACTATGAATTTTTTCTATAGCTATATCTATCTATAGCTACTATAAACTATTCAGTATCTCCTGAATTATTCAAAAAAATTACTAGCAGTTTACTAGCAAATTTGCTATCTACAATAAGCTGTTAATTATCCACCATTAATTATTCTCTAATTACTGTGAATATTCAGAATCTACTATGTGATGATATGAGTGAGTTAATGATGATACATTCCTGTAACTTCGCTAAGGTAGGGGTTTCTAATAAAGTGGCGAGTGAGTACAAACCAATCCCTGTGTCTCTCTTTCTCCCTCAGTCGCTGCACACTGATGCATACGATCACTACAGCGCCATCTACATCCTGTTACTGGACAGACTGAAGAGGCACAAGACCATCCATCTGGCTCCACCCCTCCAGCGCAGTCTTGACTTCCCAATCAACCCCGTGCAGGTGTGCTCCCGTTGCCCATGGCAGCCTGTTGTTTCAGGGAAATGTTTGATGTTGAGCCCACTGTTTTGTCGCTTCGGATGAATATGCATGAAGCAGCCACTCTGGAGTCTTCAAAGCAGCGTTTGATCTGCTCCACATCTTTATGCAGCACAGAGCCACATTCACATGAGTGTTGCGAGTATGTTGCATGCTGCTCTGCACTGAGAGCTGTAGCAGTAGCTGTGTGAATGGACTGCCAGCGCTGCTGCCGGCTCACAGAGCGTCGCCACAGCAGAGTAACACATCAGGAGTCTCGCTCAGTGTTCGTTCTGTCATTCAAAACTGCGCATTTATACTGCTGCTGTCCAGACTTCTGATTCTAACATAATACTGTACATGCTAATCTATCACTCTCTTCTTCTTCTGTCTCTTTCTCTCTCTCTTTATTTCTCTCTCTCTCCCTCTCTCTCTCTCTCCCTTTCTCTCTCTCTCTCTCTCTCTCTCTCTCTCTCTCTCTCTCTCTCTCTCTCTCTCAGGATCAAGGTAATACTGTCAGTATCACCGTGCCTCATGTTCAGCTCATAAATCCGGAGAACCAGATTGTTGAGGTGAGTTGACACCGAGTCTCCATGTTGCCCTCATGTGGTGGTGTCTTCTTATTGCAAATGCATTACATCGCACTGCTTCCTCAGCACACACATTCTCTTCAACTGGAAAGCACTGGTTGCATAACCATGTGCAGTAACTGCTCTGTGCAGATGCAGGTGGGAGGAATAAACATCTTTCACAGTTTACTTTTGCCTGTTAGTTTGTCCTGGGCCATTGATGGTCACTTGATGTCAATACATAATCGAGTTTGAGTGGCGTTTTGAAAGGATACAGGGCAGTCAGTGAGCTTGTGCATAAATTATATAATAATATAAAATAATGTTATTCGTTCATCATATTTTCATCTTCGCAATATTGCTTGTCTCCGTCCTTCTCTTATTTAAGAAAGTGTTATGCAGTCTTATGCAAAAGTTTGGGCACCCCTTGGTAAATAACATTTGGTGATGTTAACACAGTCTCTCTAGGACCTAGAAAAAAATACACAATATTTTAAGCTAACATTGACGCATAGTTACTTTTTATGCCATAAATTGAACAAAAATAAAAACATTATTTTGACACCTTAAGAGTTCCAAAATCTCAGATTCTTTTTTTACAAGGTTTCAGATCTTAATCTTTAAAGCTTACTAGATCAGATGCATGTCAACAGCTGTCATTAGTAAATGTCAGTTGGTGCCAATTTCAAATCTTTACAAATACTACAAATAAAATAAATTTACAAACCTTGTGCACACACTTGTGGACACTCAACAACCATGGGTTCCTCTAAGCAACCGTGTAAGACTCTGAAAATGAAAGTTATTGATCCCCACAATGCAGGAAAAGGCTACAAGAATATAGCAAAGCGTTGTCAGCTTGCAGTTTCCACAGTGAGAAACGTCATTAAGAGATGGCAGTTCAGGGGAACTGTGGAGATCAAGATGAACCAGCAGGAAGATTTAGCAGACTCAGGAGTGGTGGAGCGATGCTTGCATAGACAAGACCCTCATGGAAGAGTCAGCAGTAGAAAACCTTACCTGTGTCCCCATCATAAAATCCAATGTCAGATGTATGCAACAGAACATCTACAGAAGCCTGATGCATTTTGGAAACATGTGCTGTGGACTGATGAAGTTAAAATAAAACTTTTTGGCCACAATCAGCAAAGGCATGTTTGGAGGAAAAGGAGCATTTCATGAAAAGAACCATTGCCAACCATTAAGCATGGGGGTGGATCTATCATGCTTTGTCGTTGAGTTGCAGCAAGTGGCACAGGATCGGGCGAGGGAGAGAAAAGAATGGATTCCACTAAATACCAGCAAAAATCTGGAAGCAAACATCACACCATCTATTAAAAAAAAGCTAAAGCTGAAAAGAGGATGAGCTTCTACAACAGGACAATGATCCTAAACAAACAAGCTAAGGGTTTTGAAATGGCCATCACAGTCCCCTGATTTAAACATCATTGAAAATGTGTGTGTAGATCTTAAAAGAATGCGAGCAATGCATGCAAGACGACAAAATAATATTACAGCAAAACAATCCTTTTGCAAGAAAGAATGGGAGAACATCCCAAGTACAAGTACTATTTTTTTTATTTTTGTTCAATTTATGGCATTATGTTTGCTGAAAATATTGTGCATTTGTATCCAAGAGGCTGTCAGAATTCATTGTTAAAATCTTCCAATTGAAAAATTACTATTTTCCGTCTCCCAGGTTCATGAAAGTATGTTGTCTGCATTTGCTATTGTGTTTCCTTGCTTGTATGACTAATGCTACATAGAAGTTGACACACTGATTCAATTACACTGCCTTCACTAACTGTAACTCTGTTCCTGTACACTTCTCTGCTTTACACCGTTCATAACTATGTCCACAGATTATTATGTGCAGTTTGAGCGGTTTTTAGATGTTAGACCCTAAAGCTGAATATTCGTCACAAATCCAGAGTTGGCTCATTTGTAAGGGTCAGTAAGGTTTAATTGATCAAACTTTGCAAAATATTGTCCTTGGGTGTAAAGTTCAATCCATGATGGCTGAAATCTGCACTGGTGCCCATTCAGATTTCCTCACACTTTTCTTGGATCTGAAAAGAAAACATCACGTGACTCACGTCAATGTCGTTTTGCTTCTCTGATGGCTCGGGCTTGTTGCAGAGATTCTTTGGCCACATGTTTTGACAGAATGGCTCAGGGACCATGAGGAATGATTGGCCACCACAGTGCTTTAGTATGTGAGGAGGAGTATTAATGTGTTTAGGTGGATTTGAATGATCACACCCTTTTAATGTTCTACACTCACTTGACTGTGTATGTTTTTGTGTGTGTGTGTGTGTGTGTGTGTGTGTGTGTGTGTGTGTTTGTTTGTTTAGCCTGACGGAACAATGGCATTGGACAGTGATGAAGGGGAGGAACCAAGTCCGGAAGCCATGGCAAGATATCTGTCCATGAGACGCCACACCGTGGGAGTACCGGACCCAAGGTACGCTGTGTGTTGTCTTTATGTGTGTATTGTTGGCTGTATATGGGAGTTGGTTGAATAGAGCATGATACGCTACTGGTAGAGCTCAGCAATATCACCATAGTTACATTGTTGTGGTAATCTGTGGCCAGAAAACTTTTCTGAGCAAATCTTGATATTATCAGTATGTTTCATATTAAATAGAGCATCATTAGTCACTTAAGTGAAGTTTTTGTTCTGCAGTGTGTACAAAACTAATTTTTCACTCTATTTTACACATAGTACCATATCAGGAAATTTGATCAAAGTATTGTGATATGTTTCTTTTGCAGTAGCACCACACTCATGTTACATGGATAAATACGGCTTTGCCTCAGTATAGCTTGGAGCTATTAACTATTATCTGTCTAATGATAATTATTGATTTCTTACCCCTTATCAAAAAGCCCAGTGTTAGTAGCTCCACACCTCTGATGCTGAACATGTGGTAATGCCCCTTGAAGTAGTGCAGTTAATAGCTCAACAACTCTTACCAAACTGCAGTAGGTCTTAATTATTATGACCCATTTGTGGAGTAGCGCCACCTAGTTAATAATTTCAAATAAATGCAAAATTAAGCACTTTCTGAAAATTTTCCATGGATGACAAGTGACACATTTCAATATCTAATAAGCACGTATTTTTTTGGCTGTCAAATTATGTGCCACTTTATATTCTTTCCTTTTTGTAAGCTTAAACATGCTGCACTCTGATCCATTATCTGAAACTCCAGTCCTGGCGTTGCTTTGACACACAATGTGTAGCCCTGTGAGTAACTGTGACAGGATTAACCCAGAAAATGCCATCACATTGTTTTCATTTTGTATGTTTTAAAAAAAATCTTATGCATAAGTTTCCTTTGCGTGGTAGCTACATTATCCTTGTAGCTACCAGTGCTGAAACTAAAGTAAACCTCAGGTCTTGGCTGTATTTAGAGTTATGAGGGGCGTTGTGTAAACTCAATTTTGCAGTGAGTTATTGCAGTTAGAATCTTTTATGTGCAAACTGATACATCACACACATGTACATGTAGATTGATATGCAATTTCATTTTCTTGCTCAGGGCGGAGGTGCAGGAGGAACTGCAGAAGTTGTGCCCTGGTTTAGTGCGGATGACCCCCACGCTTCCCATCCCCCCATCGCCCCCTCCTATGACACACATCCCTCCATTCATGCCAACTCAGAGTCTTCAGCCCACACAGCAGCTCGAGTACAAGGTAATACACCTCTCTCAAATCTAGCTTTTGTCCTTCTGTGTGAGTAGTTCCCACACGATGCTAGGGGAAAAGGTTAGGATGACCAACCACACTTAAAACTGTTTGTCACTAGCTTCTATAGCAGGGTTACACACACATATATAGACACACACTCTAGGGGTGTAAATCACAAGTGTCCTCATAATTTAATTCTACATCGATTGTTTTAGCCAACGATCCAATATGCTAATATTTGCAGTGATGTGATTTGGTTCAATCATGGGGATTTTGCTGAGATTTCCATCAGCCCACACATGTAAATGGATTATAATTTGAGAACAAACTATTATTAGAACAGTTAGATACTCCTAATTCCGTCTCGTCACCCACATTAAAGACATATCTTTCAACTAGTCACCTGCATGAAAGACATCTGTCCACAAACTCAATCAATCAATCAGACTCTTACCACTCCATCATGGGCAAGACCACAGAGCTGTCTAAGGATGTCAGGAACAAGATTGTAGCCCTGCACAAGGCTGAAATGGGCTAGAAAACTATAAGCAATTAGCTGGGTGAGAAGGAGGCAACTGTTACAAGTGTACAGCCAAGTCAACAAAGGAGTGGCTCAAGAAAAAACGCATTATGGAGTGGCCTGGCCTGTCTCTGGACCTTAATCTCATAGAAAACCTGTGGAGGGAACTGAAGCTTCAAGTTGCCAAGCAACAGCCTCAAAACCTTAATGATTTAGAGTTGATTTGCAAAGAGGAGTGGACTAAAATTCCTCCTGATATGTGGGCAAACCCGGTCATCAACTACAGGAAACGTCTTGCGAGCAAGGGATATGCCACCAAGTACAGTCGTGGCCAAAAGTTTTGAGAATGAGGTTTTCACAAAGTTTGCTGCATCAGTTTTTATGATTGTAATTTGCATAAACTCCAGAATGTTATGGAGAGTGACCAGATGAATTGCAAAGTTCTTCTTTGCCTTGAAAATTAACTTAATTCCAAAAAGCCATTTTCCCCTTCATTTCAGTCCTGCCACAAATAAACCTTCATAAGATCATTTCAGTAATCTTGTTGTTAACACAGTCGAGAGTGTTGACGAGCACAAGGCTCATTCTGTCATGCGGATCGAGTTAGAATAGCAGACTGGATGCTTTAAAAATAGGGTGATGCTTGAAATCATTGTTCTTCCTTTGTTAACCATGGTTACCAGCAAGGCGACATGTGCAGTCATCATTCCCTTCCATAAAAGGGCTTCACAGGCAAGGAAATTGCTGCTACTAAGATCAACCGTTTATCGGATCATCAGAGAAGAGAGGTTTAATTATTGTGAAGAAGGACACTCTCCAGATCTTAATCTAGTTGAGAACTTGTGGTCAATCCTCAAGAGGCAGGTGGGCAAACAAAAACCAACAATTTCTGACAAACTCCAAGCATTGATTATGAAAGAACGGGTTGCCATCATTCAGGATTTGGCCCAGAAGTTGATTGGCAGCATGCCAGGGCGAACTGCAGAGGTCTTGCAATAAGGAGGTCCAACAGTGCAAATATTGACTCTTTGCATAAACTTAATGTAATTGTCAATAAAAGCTATTGATACTGATATTGATAATTATTCTACACCACAGAAATAACTGAAAAAAGATCTAAAACTTTGTGACCATGACTGTACTGGACATGATCAGGTCCTTATTTCACTCAATTTAATGCAAATTAATTGATCTATTTTATATAATGTCATTTTCTGGATTTTGTTTTTTACATTCCATCTCTCAGTGTTAAAATAAACCTCAGATTAAAATGATAGATTGTTCATTTCTTTGTCACTTAGAAAATCAACAATCAATTATTTCCTCCACTAGATACTAGATAGCAATTGAACAGTCAGCTCTTGAATGTATTGTGATTGAAAGCAGGGAAATCTGAATGACTAGGCCAAGCGAGGGCTACACTGTGATGGCTATGCAGTGGTTGGTATCTACCAAAATGATACACCCGGTGTCCGGCTCAGAGGTGCCTTTGGCTCGTCAGTGCGTGTGGGGAGCGGCAGCTCATCTGATTTGATCCCACGAAAGAGCTGCTGTGACACAAACGTGAATGCTGACTAAAATCGAAATAGGTCAGGACACACGATGCACCACAGTCAGAGTGATGTTATCAGCATGAGAGGAACTTACACAATATTAGGCAGCTGGTGTTGCTGTTATGTCTGCAAACAGTGTATGTGTTTGTGTGTATATATACACGGTTTGGACATATTGAAAAAAATTATAGAAAAAATTAAAAAAAAAATTTTGACACATGATTTCTGCATGAATTGGACCTGGGGTGTCATGCAAGTGCAAATCGTCTGATTTTAAATGAAAGGTCACCTTTTAATCTGCACTTTCAAAATCTTTTCAATCTCTCTCTCTCTCTCTCTCTCTCTCTCTCTCTCTCTCTCTCTCTCTCTCTCTGCAGGAGCAATCTCTCCTGCAGCCCCCCACTCTGCAGTTGTTGAACGGAATGGGGCCGTTGGGTCGGCGGGCATCAGACGGAGGGGCCAATATTCAGCTTCACGCTCAGCAGATGCTCAAGAGACCCCGGGGACAGTCCCCACTCGTCGCCAGTCCTGTGAGTGTGTGTGTGTGTGTTTGTTAATTTCCCATTAAGAAACAGAATATGTTGTAAAGTCGGCATTAAACTTTGGTAACAGTGAAACTAGAATTTTGCTTTTAAATGAGATGATGGGATGAAAGGATGACAACATGACCAGAGAAATAAACCATTTTATTGCAGGTTCCCATCCCATAGAAAGGTTAATTTGGTGTTGTTGAGTATTTTGAGTCTTTATTACTGTATTGATTGGTCTTTATAGTGTATTTATGCAAACGAGGAGCGAGGAAATGATTCCTTGAGTGTTTTCTGGTTCCTAATCTGTTGTACCCCTCTGTTGCCCACTCTAGCACCCAATCCCAGCTGTAGCTCCGGTGGATGAGGAAGGCTCTGATGGAGAGCCAGACCCTGAGGCAGTGCAGAGGTGAGACTGTGTGTGTGTGTGTGTGTGTGTGTGTGTGTGTGTGTGTGTGTGTGTGTGTGTGTGTGTGTGTGTGTGTGTGTTTGAGTTTGAGGGCAACTTATCAACCCCGGATCTCTTCTTGCAAACCTGCTGTCTTGTGTACGGTGTCAGTGACCCCAGGTTCTCACAGTTTGGACTGATTCAAAAAGACAATTTTTCCCCCAAAAAAACGCAAATTACCCTCCAAATTATCCCTCCGATTTTCCCAACTCACCCTGAAGGTAATCAATCAGCTGAGTAATGTTGAGTTTCTGAATTGTGCTTCTTTGGTTTCAGCTCTACAGTTTTTTTAAAGACTAGGATCATGTAAAACCCACAGTTCCCAGATTAAAGCTTGTTTACAGCTCTGGAGCCAGGGTACAATCACATTTACAAATAATAAAGCATATAATCCCTGTTTTAGCTTCATTCACCTGGCTGCCTTTTCATTTAGGATTGATTGAAAAATTCTTTCATTGGTTTTTAATGGATGATCAAACTGCTGCTTCTGTTTTTAAGGTTAAACCTTGGAAATGCACCAGTTCAGACACTCACAGTTCATAGTTTTAAAAAGCAGCTCATTTTTATTCAGCCAAACTTTCTGTTAAATTAATTTTTTGTATTATCTCTGCCATTTATTTATTAGCACTATTTTTGAGGCATTAAATTCTAATATTCTGATTTATCATCATAATTATTAAGCGTATTATTTATTTTATTTG
Organism: Lepidarchus adonis; assembly: GCA_037576955.1. Lineage (NCBI taxonomy): Eukaryota > Metazoa > Chordata > Actinopteri > Characiformes > Lepidarchidae > Lepidarchus > Lepidarchus adonis. Next base: position 1,748 of record JBBIGC010009142.1, on the reverse strand, counting down.
TCTTTAATATTTTCTTTCTCTTTTCTTTAGAAATTACTACACACAGTGTGTGTATAGGCTACTACCTTTACTTTCATGCTTCATTTTTTTCTATAGAGCACTTTGAGCTGCATTTAAATGTATGGAAGTTGCTGTATTAATAAAAAATGATTATTAGGCTGAAGAGGCTTGTATTAGGACACAGTCAACAGTTTTTTAGTCTCCTAATATTCTTGCTTTTGCATGCTGAAGTGAAAATCAGACACATGTCAGACAAACATGCTATGGCTGATTGACTAATGATTTAGTGTGAGACTGATGGTAACTTCATTGTTTCCTGCAGAATCATAATTTTAAATGTAGAAATCTAGTTTTCTGGAAGAATCATAATTTTAAATGTAGAAATCTAGTTTTCTGGAAGAATCATAATTTTAAATGTAGAAATCTAGTTTTCTGGACATACAGTTGTAAATGTTACACCATTAATAGACTTTCTCAATGCAAATAAGTGCACATCCTTTACAGAGAACATGCCTAAAAAAGTGAAAGTGACTTTTTGTCGTTGTGAACACAGTCAATCACACATACAAAAGTGCACAACAATGAAATGGTGCACGTGGTGCACATTTAACCCATCACACATGCACACGTGGAACCGCAGGCAACCGTGTCCGAGGAGCAGTGTAGTGGTACTTTGCTCCAGTGGTGCCCGGGCTGGGACTCGAACCTGCGACCTTCTGATCTCAGGAGCAAGGTCCTAACCACTAGGGCACCACTGCCCCACCCAACACAGTTTGGGACGGGCAGGATGTGATGGTCAAGGATGGGAAAGGCAGCACAGTGCTCTCATGGGTGTTGACCCGAGGGGGGTTGGGTGGTGTGGGTGCGTGCGGTAGCATGTTGATGTGTTTATTTTGTGTCAGATCAATGTACGGGAAACATTGTATTTAGTTAGCTATTGTTTTCCGCACCCATTTATTTACTTATTTTTTATGTAAGTTGGCATGAATAATGTTCAATATCTGATTTATAAATAGCAACAGCGATGCAGTTTGATAACTATTAAAATGATTAAAATACAATAATGCTTTCCCAGTAGCTCTGCTGGAAGGGTCTGGGATTCAAAGGGATTAATGGATGCCTACCTTCTGCCATCCACTGCTGGCTTGGAATTTTTAAACCAAGCGGGAGCAGCAGCACACTGGGTGATTCCACACCACACAGGTTCGGGAACTAACCAAAATAACTTGGTCCACTTTATCCATTCTCCCTCCCTAAGCCCTCAGGGATTAGTGGTATAATATAAGATTAACAGTATAATGATAATAAGTAATAAATACTTTTACAAGGTTGGAAAAATGTGTGGAATGCTGGCCAATTCAGCCCTATGGGAAACGAGCACATTTTATAGTCGTTATACTTTGGTAAATTACAACATTACAACAGTAATGTTCAAAACTTTGGTGCATTTGTATGAAAAAAAATAGATTTGTTGTAGATATTATGCTGTTTGTACACCTCTGCGTCTTCATGCGCACAGATTTATATCAGGCCTATGGATCCTCAGACCTGATTGAAGACTGCGCTTTACGGACAATCTTAATTGAGAGTGAAAAAAGTTGCTCAATACTTGTGTTCTGTTAGCTCATGTGTCTGTCATTCTGTAGAGTTGTAGAGTGTGTATGTGTGTGTGTGTGTGTGTGTGTGTGTGTTTGTGTGTGTTGAAGTCTGATTCACTTCGCTTCATTTCACACTCGCTCACTTAAAGA
>JBBIGC010009125.1:0-10289 GCA_037576955.1 Lepidarchus adonis | reverse complement strand
CAGATAAACAACTTTTCAAGACCACAGAATGTGTCTTCACACATGGTTGGAACCTACTCATTGTATCAGTTAGGATTAAATAACTTGTTGCCAGCTGAAACAAACATCCACGCAGTTCCAGTATTATCCAATGGGAGGCGCTTGCCTATTTGCATTGTTAATTCCAGATGGAAACTTTTTTTGGACAGGCAGTGTGTGTAGTATTTATATAAATATGTAGTTTTTGAAGTAGGTTAATAAAACATATCTCTTACCTGAAACGTATAAAAAAATTATACTGTAGAAGCACAGTGAAAATAAAAAAGACAACACCCTCCACAGCCATGAAAAACAAGTTCTTTCCCACAAAATCCCAGTCCAGTGGCTCCAGCGTCTGCTTTGTTCCTTAGACCACAGAGATGAAAGAAAACACTTTTAGCCAGAGCTCATTCTTTTTCACAGTATGTTCCTAAAAGCACTCTTCCTAAATGGAAGAATAACATACAGAGAAAAGGTTTTTACATTTACAATATGAAGCACTCGTCCATTAAATAAACTAACTATCACTTTTCTTAGGTTTTAGTATAATAAGGCTCAGTATGTAGCATTTACCAAGCCTCTGGAAGGCATCTGCCATTGCCTGGTTTTTAGCCATGTCAATAAGACCCCGACCAAGGCAGAAATGAGGAAAAATCAGAAACACCTTCTTAAGGATCCTGTTTACCTCCTTTAAATACTGAAAATAGAAGAGAACATTAAGCAGATGATGGACAGGTGACTTGTTTGCTATTCACAGTTTATCATTGATAACTGTGACAAAACTAGCACAAATTTGAGAATGGTATTTCTTTCTGTACCTCATCAGCAAAGAGCTCCAACACAAAGGTGGCTATGCTGCCATTGATGCCGATGAACAGGTTGATTGAGATGAGGGTCACATATGCTGTGCTGGGCACGGAGAATATGAATGAGGCAGGGTACATGAGAGGAGTAATGGACCAGCTGCGGTAAATAGAAAACAATTATAATCTTATAGCCATAAAACCAGCTTCTTACTAAACCTTGTACTGGCAGTTAACTTGGTCAAAATTCTTTTTCCAGTACACAGAATAGTATTGAATAGGAGAAAGTTATTCAAAGTTCAAAGTGTGCAGTTTCATTGATGCATGCAAATATGTAGGGCTAGGTTTTGGAGCAAACATGCCTATTGGCTCATAAACAGCTAAACTGACTACTTAAAGGAAAAGACTTTTTAAAGGAATAGATCAGAGAAACAAATAATGAGAGAAATAATCAGATGTCGCAAATGGATTTGATCAGTCAAGGCATACTTAGTGTTTGAAGAAAGCTTCTTTTGATTTGTACTGGAGTATGTGTAATTTAGCTAACAATTGAAGGGAGTTACACTGCCCTCCACAATGTCCGGGACAAATACACATTTTTCATCGATTTACATCGTGTTACATTGTAAATCAAACAATTCAAATGTGGTTTAAGTGCACATTCCAGATTTAATTTCAATTTCTTTGCATATATTTTAATTTCCCCATGTAGGAATTGCAACATTTTTGTACAAAGCCCTCATTTCAAGGCACCTTTTAAAGTTAAAAAATGGAAAATTCTTGAATGGCCACACCAGTTCCCCAATTTAAAAAAAATTGAGCATGCCTTCCTGTAATAATTACAGGTACAAGCCCTCAGAATAAGCAGGAGCTAAAGGTGGGTGCAGTAGAGGCTTGGCAGAGTATCACCAGAGACAACACTCAACACCTAGTGATGTCTATGATTCGCAGACTTCAAGCAGTCATTGCCTGCTGGGAGTGGATTAATACGACTGGATTAATATACCTACTAGTAATTTGTCCCAAACATTATGGTGCCCTGAAATGAAGGGGACTATATAAATTGTAATTTCTATATTGTAAAACTAAAATGTATGTAAGTTTGGAATGTGTACTTTAATCACATCTGAACTGCCAGATTAAAACTTTTACACTTAGGAGAAGAGGTAAATCAAAGAAAAATGTGTCCAAAACTTTATGGAGGGCACTTTAATTCACGGAGAAAGCTAATGTGTGGATATGATTTTCCATAAACTGTTATTCTCTAAACATGCTAAACACACAGTCTTCAGACACCAAAGGGACCAGCTATATGTTAACATGTGTTACATAGCCTATATGTTGTATAGGCTAACTATTTACATGTGGGCTAAGGAGACAACAACTTTTTTTGCTGAGCTATTCCTTCATGTGCCAGCCACCTTGGTAGTTATTAGGAAAGTGTTCCAAGTACCATAATTACAAAGATATAAGAATTTTAACTCCATTCGCACTTACCCATAGAACAAGAGCAACAACACTAGTGCAGGAAGGTTTTTTTCTGATACATAGGCTTGCTGCTGAAAGCCTATGAAGATGAGGATTACCATGGTTGCTGGTACAGTGTAGTTCAGCTGCTCAAAAAGAAAAACAGATATGAAGAGACAAAACACACATGACTACAATAGATATAAGAAAGAGTACTAAGATGCACAGGAACTGACCATGTCCCAGACAAAGTTAGCAGTCCAGTAGAGAATCGGCTTGACCCCACTAACAAACTGGAGATGTTTAGCCTTGCTGACCCTCTCCTCAATCAAAAAGACTACAAAACTTGCTGGTACAAGTGACATGGCAAAAATCACACATATGGACAACAGCACATCCACTGAGGTGGTCATCCTGAAGATAGAAAGGGGGTAATAGGTAGGAATCACTTTGCAGTAATGAGCTAAAGGGAGGCTATGGAGCATGAAAAAAATTTTCATACAAGGCCATCTCAGTAAGTTGTTCCTTGGTGAGGTTCAGTGGGTGGTTGTAGGCCGTTATTCCATGTTTCTCTCTGGCTGGTGCAGGAGGAAGACTGGCCCGCAGCAGTCCATTGTTCATGATGTTGACAAATGACACCATCGCATGCCAACCTTTGTTGTTAAACCACACCTAGACGACAGAAAGGTAAATTAATATGTGCTCAGTGTCCAATTTTACTGGAAACTGTGGTCAACGTCTTACCTTAACATTATTTTGACTGCTGAGACCAGTGAAAAGGCCCGGTAATTTGTTCAGAAGCTGATCCAGTGAGCCATTCTGTAAAAAATTCAAATAAATGTAAGGGTTGTTGACTGCAACATTTCACTCTTTTTAATACAGTGGCTACAGCTAAAAGTGAAACACAATTACAGACATTTCGATTCTGTAGACAAAAAACCAACAGCTCTGTCATGGTAATTGCAGGTAACTAGCAAATTTTGATGTGAATGTGCATTTGCCTACTATCAGAAAGACTGCATGGGCTACATGACCTGCATGAGAGGTGTGCCAGGACCCTGGTCCAAGAAGAACAATGTAAAGGGATATAGGATGAAAGAAGACTTTTCAGAAGAAGAACCTCACACCATATCATCATATGTATCATATATCATCATATGTATCATAAAGCTCCATCAAAGCTCAGATTTAAAGAGGAATATATGCAAGAATACCCTCAACCCCTCTTTGTCCCTGACATTATGGGGCGCAGTGTAACTCCTTTCATTTGTTAGCTAAATTACATATACAAAAGGCCTTACTTTATCCACTGAAGAATATTACATCTGTTGGTATTTTGTTGATTGTTTAAAAAAACTACTGTGCGGTTTTGTTCAAGTAGAACACATTTATCTGTAGTCACTTAAAAAGAGTGTGAATTGTTTACTTGTTCAAATACGTTTTAAAAAATGAACTTATTTTTTCATATGACTGTATATGCCAGGGGTGTCCAGCTTCGGGCCTGGAGGGCAGTTGTCCAGCATATCAGGATGATTTCCCAGATCAAACACGCCTGGTTCAACTCTCCTCTCCCAGGTTCAGTAAGTGCACTTGAGGAAAAAGGAACTACACTGGCCTTCCAGGGCCAGTTTTGAGCACCCCTGGTATATGCCTTAAGATGAATTAGACTTTTAAATCTTCCAATCTAATAAAAATTTAATTTAAAAACTTTAACAAAGTCATTTTCTTTTCACAATTTCACATTCTAAAAACCACTCAGTTGTAAGATGCAAACCTCTGGTATACTGAATTGTGTCCTGATAGCCCTTATAGACGCTTCAAACTCTTGAGTCCCAGTAAGAGTCTGAGAGGCTTGACCGCCCAGAGAGAAACCTCCATACCTGAGGACAGAGTGGTAAACATTAACCTGATGTATATTTATCTGAAGTGAGAATCAAATGTGAATGGCTTGATCTGTGGACAAACTAGATCACCTGAATTCATTCACCCACTTCTTTGTCTTCAAGCTGGAATTATATATAGAATATGTTTAGTTGAGAGGACATTTACTATAAGAACATTGACAGGTTCTTTTAACAATAAATGTAGACCTGACCTTTTTTTTAAGATCTGAGGATATGTCTTGATGAGGTAGTCAGATATGTTATGTCCAGTCAAATTCTGCAGTGTGTCACCGGTCAGCCTCTTTATCTGTGCCCAACAAGTGAAAAACAAGAGAGCATCTTTTAAATTGGTGGTTTTCAACCATTAGAAGGACTGAAGGTGGTTAATTTATACTTAACCTATATTTAACAACATTAAAAAACAACATCTTTTACATAAAATCTCCCACACTAAGTATAACACAGGGTTTCAGGGTAAACTGAGAAGAAGTCACAAAGAAGGTCACAATCCACACCTGCATTTAAACCAAAGTTGTAAACAGTGTGCGACTGAAATGTTTGTGGCTCTTGATTGAGCTGGGAAAGTGCCATTTGGGCTGAGAATCAATTATTGAAGAGTGTTTACCTGTGGCGGGGGCAGTCCTCCTGCCCCCAATGGGCACTCAGGCAGCATTCTGCGAACTTCTTCAGTGCTACACTCACACTCAGGAGATGGGTGCTCCACTGTCCAGTTGCGCTTGTTAAGCAACTCCCACATGGTGTAGGGAATCTGGGGTCGGAGGAAAACGGTCCCAACCTTATCTTCCTCACACTGGGTCTCCCTAAAGGTGCAGTATCACGTCATACCAAGCATTACACTATAAAATAACTTGTTCATAAAAGAAGAGAGAGGAATGTCCTACATGTCTGATTTCATGCATTTGGTCCCAAACCCAGGAGGGTCTAGGAGAGCACTGAGGAGATTCTGGATGGCAGGTTCCTGTGGGTCATCATTGCTGTGTGGAAGAAAGATGTAAAAGCAGTGAGAATCTCTGTTTTTTTACAAACACAGGGAAAGCATATATTGTATAGTTTGAGCTCATAGATTCACATATTATTGAAATTAACAACAGGTGCACTAGAGTGGCAACAATGAGACAACCCCCACTGGAATGGTTTAACAAGTGGAGACCACTGACATTTTGCCTTCCTCAGCTGACATTTTTGGCACTAGTTTTCAGAGTACAGAGCTTGCACAGGTAGCACAACTCCTCCAGGATGGCACATTAATGTGAACCAACGCAGAAGGTTTGCTATTTCCAGGCACAAGAACATGGGGGAGATTCCAGGAAACATGCAGTTAATCTAGAAGAGATGGACAATGTCCTTAATCCATCTGCAAGACCAGAATCTGCTCTTTTGTGCAAGGAGGAACAGTGAATGTCTCTGACCAAACAATCAAAAAGAGACTCCATGGGGGTGGCCTGAGGGCCTGACGTCCCCTAGTGAGTCCAGTGCTGACTGCTTGTCACCGTGGAGCCTAAATAGCATTTGCCATGGAGTACCAGAATTGGCAGGTCCACCACTGGGGCCCTGTGCTTTTCACCCTGAGCACATGTGACAGACGTGAAAGCAGCTGGAGAAGCTGTGGACAATTTTATGCTGCCCGGGTTCCTCTTGGTGGACGACAATGCCTGGCCTCATGTGGTGACAGTATAGGCACAGTTCCTGAAAGATGAAGGAATTGATACCATTGATTGTCCCCCACACTCACATGACCTAAATCCAAAAGAACACCTCTGGGACATTATGTTTTGGTCCATCCGATGTTGCCAGATTGTACCTCATAATGTCTGGAAGGACACCATCTGTCATCTCAGTTGGAGCTTGTCCCAATGTTATCAGGCAAGCATACAAGCACGTGAAGGCCATACAAACATTGGAGAACCATTTTGAGCTGCTGCAGCGAAATTTTGAAATAGACTGGCCTGCTGCATAATTTTTTCATTTTGATTTTTGTGGTGTTTGAATTCTGCCCTGTGTAGGTTGATCATTTTCATTTCCATCAAACAATGTGGCATCCTTTCCCCAAGTCTATAAATATAAAACACTATATTGCCAAAAGTATTCACTTACCCATTAAAAAAAAATCAGGTGTTCCAATCACTTCCATGGTTAAAAGTGTGTAACTTCAAGCACCAAGACATGCAGAGTGCTTCTACAAACATTTATAAAAGAATGGGTTGCTCTCAGGAACTCTGTGAATTCTAGTGTGGTACCGTGATAAGACGTCACCTGTGCAACAAGTCCAGTTGTGAAACTTTCTCACTTCTTAATATTCCCCACTCAGCTGTCAGTGGTATTATAACAAAGTGCAAGCGATTGGGAACAACAGCAACACAGCCACAAAGTGCTTTGCTGCGTATAATGACAGAGTGAGGTCAGCGGATGCGGAGACGCATAGTGCACAGAGGTGGCCAACTTTTCACTACAGACAATCACTACAGACCTCTAAGCTCTACACAGAGAGCTTCATGGAATGGGCTTCCATGGCGAAGCAGCTGCATCAAAGCCATACATCTCCAGTGCAATGCACTGTTCCCAGGAGAACAGTATTTGCCTGATTGCATTGTGCCAAGTGTTAAGTTTGGTGGAGGGGGATTTTGGTGTGGGTTTTTTTTTATTAGGAGCTGAGCTTGGCCCCTTAGTTCCAGTGAAAGGAACTCTGAGTGCTTCAGCATACCAAGAGATTTTGGACAATTTCATGCTCCCAACTTTGTGGAAACAGTTTGGGTATGGCCCATACCTGTACCAACATGAGAAGGTCCTTAAAAACATGGATGAGTTTGGTGTGGAAGAACTTGACTGGCCTCCACAGAGTCCTGACCTCAACCACACAGAACACCTTTGGTATGAATGAAAGTGGAGACTGAGAACCAGGTCTTCTCATCCAACATCAGTGTCTGACCTCACAAATGAATTTCTGGTAGAATTATTAAGAATTCCAATAAACACACTCCTAAACCTTAAGGAAAGCTTGCCCAGAAGAGCTGAAGCAGTTACAGCTACAAAGGGTGGGCCTATGTCATATTAATCATTATCATTAAAGAATCATTAAAGAATGGGATGTCACTTAAGTTCATATGCGTGTTAAGGCATATGAGCGAATAATTTTGGCAATATAGTGTATATTGTTGAAATTAAGTGAACAGTCATCTCTTGGATTAATATAAAGAAATGCATAAAGGACAGTGGATGTTTCTAAACTTCCTACTGCTAAATTCTGATAAGACAGAACTACTCATAATAGGAGCATAATAGCTTAGAATAAGCTGTTTGATTTCACAGTAACTCTAGAGGGCCATTCAGTTTCATCTTATACAGCATGGGAAGACTTTGTGTGGATTATTGATGCCAGTCTTTCATCTGAAACCCATGTAGATAACATTACTAGGACTGCCTTCTTTCATCTCAGAAAGTAGTTTATACTTTTGTTAGCTCTTGGTTAGATTTTTGTAATGTTTTACTCTCTGGATGTACTAGTAGGTCCATAAACAAGCTCCAGTTAATGCAGAGTACAGCAGTAAGAGATCTTATTAGAACCAAAAGTGGTTCTAATGATCACATCACACCCTTTTATCTAATCTGCACTCGCTCCTGATTGCAGATTGCAAATTTCGGATTGATTATAAAATACTATTATTAACCTATAAAGCACTGAATGGTCTTATACCACAGTATCTGAGTGAACTCTCAGTCCCTTATGATCCACCACACCTAATTAGACCACAAGAAGCAAATTATTATGACTTTTATTTTTTATTTATTTACTTTTGTCTGTTATTACTATCTGGTTTTGACCAGAGGAGGATGGGTTCCCCTCAAGGTTCCTACAGTTTAGGGAGGTTTTTTTTCGCCTTTGACTTGCTTGTTAGGGGCTTGGACCCGGATTCTTTAAAGATGCTTTCTGACAATGTCAGTTGTAAAAAGCAATATAGAAATAAAATTAAATTGACTTTGATATCAGTATAGATATCCAGCATGATTTTTGACCCATTGAGAAGTCTCTTCAGATTGTTCCTTTATCTTTTTGAGAAGTGTATCATATACAGTACATTAGTATATATATATATATATATATATACACACACCAATACCATGATGCTGGAATGAGTGTTTCAGCCCTATTATGGTATACAGGATTGACTTGGTACTTGAATCATGATTTCTATACAATGAAAGCATATATACAATACAAATTGTGGATTTCCTTTGCCATGCATGACTGATGATTCAAACATGCGAAGTGAGTTGTCACTGAAGAACAAGATGTCTGTAAGTGTAAAATGCATTGCATAGTGCAGAGCAGTTTCAATGCGACCATCTGCATACCTGAAGAAGGTGAACTGTTCACCATAAATCCACGGCTCCAGCTCAAGAGCAGGATACTTTCCCAAGGGTGGGACAATGAGGCTAAATAGCAAAGCAATCAGGACAAACACTCCAGGCAGCACAATCTGAGAAATACAAGAAATAAAACTGCATTTATAATTAAAACCATCTTTCAAAAACTATTACTTAAAATATTAACTAGTTTTTGATTTCAGAGTTTTAAATGGAAAATACTTATCATATTCAAGTCAGTTTTTATTTAAACTTTTACTTTATTTATCCTGTTAATAATCTTACTTGTCCATTCTGATTTGTGGATTTTTGCATCGTTTTGTCATTATTTGACAAAATAATGGGGGGCAGTGGTGGCCTAGTGGTTAGAACTTTATCCCTGAGCTCAGAAGGTCACAGGTTAAAGTCCCAACCCAGGCACCACTGAGGTAGCCCTTGAGCAAGGTACCGTCCCTACTTCACTGCTCCCCGGGCACTGCTGTTGATGGCTGCCCACTGCTCCACGTGTACACGTGTAATAGGTTAAATGCCGAGGATGCATTTTGTTGTGGTGTGTTCACAATGTAAAATGTAAATCAATCAATACAGAGCTACATAAATAATCGATTAACTATGAAATTACATTTAAATAGTGTAAACAGTAATACGCTTAAACAGAGGCACTTGTTGCTTTTAATAAAAAAGTGCTAATTTTCGAATTATAGAATTGCCAGTTTTAGAATTTTATACCAATGCTACCTTTTTCAAATTATTTGTGATTTATAATTAACCTAAAGAATGCCTAAAACACCCCAAAAAACAACCTCTGAACATTTGAACAAACTCTGACTAAACGCTTTACCTGAGCTATGAAGCCTTTTCGACTGCGGAGGGCATACAGTAGCCTTTTGGTGAAGAGTGCTCTGAGCTGTTGCCAGGTCAATCTCCAGGTTCTGAGGGACACATTGCCCTGACCATCATCACTCAGTGGGTCCGTTTCCTGTGCCTCTGTGCATGAAAGAGGTGACTGACAGTTTACTAAATACCCCTGCTGGAACACCCAATCTAAAGACTAATTACACTAACAACCAAAACCAATTTTGTAGCCAACACTTGTATATAATGATTCTATTTATTTTATGATACTTGGACTATACATTTCCCTAGGTTCTAAACCAGTTTTAGAAAGCAAAAGTAAAATACCTTTCAACTATATTAAGAGTGATGAGAATGAGGTTGTGACTAGATAATAAAAAACATATATAAGATAAAATACAAGTATTCAGGTGTTTTGGTTTTGCTATTTGGAAACCCCTTTTAATTGTGGAAACGTAAAACAGAATGAGACTATTTGCAAATAATGTAAACTCACATTTAATTTAAAATGGTATAAAGAAAATATAATTTTTCAGTTTCAACATCTGATATATTTCTTTTTATATATCAGGGTGTTTACCCCTGCCATCACCTCTCTTTTTTAAGTAGATTCTGCAAACGTTTAGGAAATGAGGAGACCAATTTCTTTTGAATTTTGAAAGTGAAAGGTTTTCCCACTCTTGCCTGATACTTGCTTCAACTTGCTTAATTGTTGGGGTTTCCTACACCAAATGTTTTAAATGTGTAACTGGTATGGGCACATGTCTAAACACATGTTTAAATATACAATATTAACACAATATTAAATATTTCTCATAACATTTTGATTGCATTGATCAGACTTCAAGGCTCATTCTTGGCTATGAACTGATCATTTTAT